>APFE030355834.1:302186-335765 GCA_000404065.3 Pinus taeda
TTTCTATATATAGGAGTCTAAGGAGTCACAATATAACCCAGCCGACCTGACAATAATAATATAAAGCCACAAAAATAACAATAGAGGGATTCTATGGGGCACAGTAATAACAATATGGCAGCAATAGGGGCACAACAATATTAATAAGGGGTACAACTACCATAGTAATGGGGTAATCACTAGTATTATAGGGACCGAACACACTCCCCCCAAATATAAACAATTACATCCATTGACACTAACAATGCCTAAGTGTTGTCTCTCAAAGTCAAAAACAATTATTGCCAATGATTTGGTGAAGATATCTATTAGTTCATCTCTATATTTACAAAATTAAAGAGATATATCACCACTATCGGAAAACTCTTGAATAAAGTGATAGTGTGTGTCAATGTCCTTTCTTTTCTTATTAAGTACATGGTTCTTTGACAATGCAATCCCTAAACTACTGCCACAAAAGATAATAGTTGGTTCTTTCTCAACATGTGAAAGATATTTCAAAACTATTCATATACATATTGCATGGAATTTTCTTGCAGTAGTTGCTATATATTCTATTTCTATAAAATATATTGATGTAATTAGTTGTTTCTTAGAAGTCCATGAAATCAAATTTTTACCCAAATGGTAGGCAAATCCTCAAGCGCTTTTCCTATCATCAGTAATAGTATCAAAATCATTGTTTGTGTATCTTGTAAGTATGCTGCCTTTAGAAGTTGTGTATAATAATCCACAATTAGTTGTACCTACAATATATCTCAAAATTAATTTTCTAACTTTCGAGTGAGATTCCTTAGAAGGCTCCATGAATCTGTAAATGTACATAATTGCACAATACTTGCTAAAGTTTTGAAAATGGGGTAGCAAGCTAATTGGGCTTGATTGTGGGGAAAACTCCACAGTTAAGCGTGCTTGAGCCAGAGGAGATCGGGAATGGGTGACCTCTCAGGAAGTCCTGGTTACCAAGTGCAAGCCCTAGAAGTGATGATTGATGCTATGTCATTCATTTCACTAGTTTCAATCCCACTTCTTCACCCCAATGAGTATCACTCGATGCAATGAGTGCTAAGTGGACCATTCAAAAATCATGAGAAATTAGTCAATTACGACTACCCCTCATGTAAATGGTCATAGATGAATGACTTTCTTAACACAGTTGAATCCCAAAAGAACGATATCTAATATAATGCACTGCGAAAGACCCTCAATACTTAAATACATAATAGTGAATGGAGCTCTACTTGAATGGTTCATGAGGCACAATACTTACTAAGGTTTTTCAAATGGGGTAGCAAGCTAAGTGGGCTTGATTGTGGGGAAAACTCCACAGTTAAGTGTGCATGAGCCAGAGGCGATCTAGGATGGGTGACCTATTAAGAAGTCCTGGTTATCAGGTGCAAGGCCCGGAAGTGATGATTGATGCTATGTGATTCATTTCACTAGTTTCAATCCCACTTCTTCACCACTGTGAGCATCACCCGATGCAATGAGTGCTAAGTGGACTATTCAAAAATCATGAGAAAATAGTCAGTTACAACTACCTCTCATGGAAATGGTCATAGATGAATGACTTTCTTAACATAATTGAATCCCAAAAAAATGATATCTAATATAATGCACTGTGAAAGACCCTCAATACTTAAATGCATACATACCATCAGGTCTACTTGTAGTAAGGTACATGAGGCTTCCTACAAACCTCTTATACAATGTTGAAACCATAACTAATCCATCATCATGTTTGATTTTTTTTTTTCCTTTTGCAAAAGGTGTCTCTATTGGTTTTCATTTGTACATTTTGAACCTCTTTAAGATATCTATAGAATGTTTTGTCCACATATGAAAATTCCTTGAGTAAATTTCTTGAATTCAATTCCCAAAAGCCACTTCATGATACCAAGGTATTTCATCTCAAATGGTAAACATTTGAATTTCTACCACTCCATGCTTCTTGATGCACTTTGCATTTCATGTTGTGTGTTGGAAACATGTTCAATATGTAGTTATTAAACAACTACTTCATTCCAAAATAATTAGGAAAATTTCTACTTCTAAGCATATTGCTTGCAATTTTTATAATGGTCTAATTCTTTCATTAAACATTTGCATTATGTTGTGGATTATATGTGCTAGTGAAATATATTTTAATTCTCTATTGTATGCAAAAATTTTCCAACTCCTTTCAATCATACTCTCCTCCAACATCTAATCTAAGAACATCGACAAAATTTCGACTTTAATTTTCTGCAACAACTTTAAAATATTTGAACATTGAAAATGTATCTGATTTGTTCTTGAGACAATACAGCCAAACTTTCTTCTGAAAATCATCGTTTAATGTCTGAAAATAAAGTCTTGGACACTAATAGATTGAGTTTTCGTGGATCCACGTAGATGTGTGTGGGCAAGTTCTAAATGCTCCTTGGCTCTATAGGAGGCTTTTGAAAAGTTATCTCTTTGATGCTTCCCAAGAATACAACTTTCACAAGTGTTTCTTTTATCATTCAATATGGGAAATACCTCAACCATTGAATATTTATGTAATAGCTTAAGACTCCTAAAAGGTAGGTGACCATATCTGAGTTGCCATAACCAAGTCTCATCTATTTTTGAGACATTTTGTGGATATTACTATGACCTATTTAAACTTCTTAAACTCAATGGGAACATTATATTCTTAGTCATTTGGACCTTTCCAACAAGTCTTCTATTAGGTGACTTATCTATTATTGTGCACATGTAGTCTTTAGATATTGGATCATAACAATGTTCACTCAATGTAACCACCTCCTCCCACATTTACCCACTTTCACTGGTTTGCGTGTGTAAACAGGAGCTGAGGGTCACTATGATGATACTCAAACTTCTATATTACCTTAATGAAATGGATTCGACAACTTAAGACCTTTTTGAGTTCCCTCTGGTGTTACAGGAATTGCGGGAGCTACTCAACCACTCGAGGTGTCCAACCCCTACGCTAACTCTCTTTTCTATTAACTTGGGTTGTAAATAACTCCCTTGACAAAGCCACAAAGGGATGGTAAAAATCTAGTCTCTCCAATAGTCCTACTTCCCAATGACTATGGATTTTTCTAGTCACTTCTATGTCAGCGACCCCAAAATACAAGCCATTTTTTCAGGGCTAGGACTCAGGCCTCTACCTAGAACTAAATGAAACTTATAGAAATGATGAATAACAAAGAAACAAAGCTTCTAAACTAAGAACTTGAATGAGGACTTGACCTGACCCCTTGCAACCAGGACAGAAATTTAGTTAAACATGCGGTAAAGATGCAACCTACAAGTCATGAATGCATATCTGAACATAGGTATCTCAAAATTATCTTAGGCTTACCAAGAAGGATCAATTCCTTCTAACAATAGTTTCCTTAACACCAATTAAGTCATGCATTCATTAACCATACATTTATTAATTAAAATGTGATAAGAACCATAATTAGATCTGTCATATAACCATACTTGTAACCAACATATAACCAATGAGATAACAATGATAGATCAACCATTAAAACCATATAATACAAGTAAAATTACTCGTGAAAGACAAGAGAAAATTAGCTCTTATTAACCATATGCAAAATCCAACCAAGTCATGTACTTCCATGTACCACTCAACCATATATTGGCTTAACAAAATCTTTATTTTAGCCAATAATCCACGTTCCATATTCCAAACATGAATGTGGGATATTACGGGATAAACCAATCCATAATCAACCAAGGGAATCCAGAGGTTAAACGACCTCCACCCTCACCATACCATGATCTCACCTATACCAATCCCGAGATCACAAAACCAAATTGAGCTTGAATGCCTCATAATTCCTTCACCATCCGTTGAAGAATTTTCCTGTCTCCACCCACTTGTTGAGGATGTCCCAGAGAAAACCATCTTTACCACCAACCCTTGGGACTTTCCTAAGACCACCTCACCAGTATCCAAGACCTTTTGGCAATCCAAATTTTAATAAAGAAAGAATCCCAACACACCATGGTTATGCGGAAATGGCAAGGAAAGGTTAAACCCACTGTCAAAACTTGACAAAACAATGTCAATGACAACAAATGAACCAAATACACATGCATATACCATGAATGCCAAAACCATCTAGTAAAACATACATGCAATTTGTTATTTGCAAGTATCCCCGCTGCAACTTCTCGATCAAACATTTCCTTGCTTGATCCTCGATTTCATTTGCTTTCCTTGCCCTTCCTTTGCTTTTCTTGTGCTTCATTTGCTTGCTTTATTTCCTTCTCCTCTCTGAGACTAATTCCAAAAGAAAACTGACAAAATTCCCCAAACTGATGCTTTGATGTCTTTTTATTATTTATGCCTCTATTTTTTTTTTTTTTTCGTTAATTTTCCTTCAATTTCCTCCTCACATGCAACATGTGACCTTTCATATCCCTTTTCTCCTATTTTCCTTTATTTTCATAAATAAAATACCAATAATTCGTTTTTACCTTTTCAAATCCTTTTCCATTGCCTTTTCCCATTTCTCCTTAGCCATAATACACAACAATTGATGCCCACTAGGATGTTTTTTCCAACATTCAACTTGGAATATGTGTCCCGTGACCTTTCTCTTATTTTGAATTTATTAAATTTATTACACAAACTTCTAACTTAGGACTGTTATAAACCTATCCCCCTTAGGGGAACACCATTCTCAATGTACAATGACACCTATTACCAGCAAGACCAATGAAAACCAAAACATACTGCCCATGGGGCTTTATAACCAAGCTTGTTGCAGTATTTTCAATGAAAAACCTACTCAAAATCAAAACCATTATGACAAACATGATAACCTGACATCCATAATGGTTATTGGAGATTTATAACACAAACTCATTGTGGTATTTACAATAGCAACCATACATAAATATGTACAAATACAAAAAATGCATTTTCCTTCACCAGAAAAAAATGAAGAATACATAGCCCACATCTGATCATCCATCTCCCATTTAGCCTCATTGGGACCAAATTCCTTCCACTACACTTTAGCCTACTCAATTAATTTGTTATGGAGCATGAGTTTTTTTCATTGCAATTTGCATTGAGGTTCCGACTAGAATTCTCCTTCTAGTTCTACCTACAATATAGACCAACCAATAGCATGATCAACATCCTTTACATATCTCTTAAGAAATTAAACATGGAAAACATTATGGACTTTCACTATTGAAGGCAGCACAATTTTGTAGGCCACTAGTCGAATCCTCTAAAGGATCTCGAAAGGCTCATAATACCGTGGTACTAGCTTGGCACATGATCCAATCCTCAAGGAGCTCTTCTTGGGCTTGATTTGCAAATACACATGTTCCCCATCCTGAAACTCTTTAAATTCCCTGTGCTAGTCTACATAACTCTTTTGACGGTCATGTGCTTCATTTAGATTCTTCTTTATAACTTGCATTTCCAGTTCCATTTCTGCCAACATATCCAGTCCAATAAGTACCCTATTCACTGGATCACTTCAGCTGATGGGAGTATTACAACTCCACCCATACAGTGGCTCAAAAAAACTCATTCTCAGTGAGTCTTGATAACCATTGTTGTAGGAAAACTTGATCAATGGAAGTTACTCATCCCATCTCCTCTATTGATGCATGACATGCATCCTCAGCATATCCTCCATAATCTTGTTGACCCTCTCTTACTATCCATATTTCTATAGATGATAAGTCGTACTGAAGGCCAACTCTGTCCCCAAATCAGAAAATAACTCCTTAAACTTGGAAGAGAACTTAGAATCCTTGTCTGAAACAATCTTCTTTAGAACACCATGCAACCTCACTATCTCCCTGATGAAGACTTGCACCACCTCACTAGATGAATATGTAGTCTTTATTAGAATGAAGTGAGCCACCTTGCTCAACCTATTGACCAAAACCATGATAGAATCATGTTGCCTAAATCTCCTCAGAAGACCTGTAATGAAATCTATAGAAATGACCTCCCATTTCCATTCTGGAATTAGAATAGGCTAAAGAAAATCACTTAGATGCTAACACTTTGCTTTTACCTATTGACAGTCCAAAAATCTAGCCACAAACACTACCACCTCCTTCTTTAGATTAGGCCAATAAGAGAACTTCCCCAATGTTTTCAATGTCTTCAAATATCTTAGGTGACCTGAATATGGCATGACATGAAACTCCCTCAAGATAAACTTCTTGAGGCCACTGTCATCTGACAAATAGATCATTTCTTTGAATCACACCAAACCATCTGTTGTGAGATGACAATCCACATATTGATCACCTATACCCTGTTGTAACATGTGCCTAAGCTCCTATTATGTAACCAGCTCAAGAAAAAGATAGAAAAGATAGATCAATGCCTTAGAATTCAGCCTCTTCGAGTGGGCAACCTCCTTTACATTACATAAATGAACAATTCTTGGATGATTCAAATGAAAAAACCTCCTTTCTATATATAGGAAGTCTAAGGAGTCACAATATAACCCAAGCGACCTAACAATAATAATATAAAGCCACAAAAATAACAATAGAGGGATTCTATGGGGCACAGTAATAACAATATGGGGGCAATAGGGGCACCACAATATTAATAAGGGGTATAACTACAATAGTAATGGGGTAATCACTAGTATTATAGTGACCCAACACTCCACCTCCACCCCCACCATCCAACATGGTGAATACCATGACGCTGTCGATTTTCAAAGGCATAGCGAGTGAAGATATAGAGTAGTTTTGGTTTTTTGCAAATGTTATGTGGAAAGCGCAAAAGATTATTGACAACAATATCAAGAAGGCATAGTTGGTTACCACTCTAGAGGATCGTGTGCTAACTTGGTATATTAAGTATTCTTCTAATAATCCTCTGGCATCGCTAGCAGAAACTAAGGTTGCTTTAAACAAAGAGTTTAGTAAGCCTAAGTCTGACTCGCAATCAGTAGTTAGACTTAAGGAAATCATGATGAGGGTTGATGAGATGCCTTGGGAATTAGATACAAGGTTGAAATTTCAAATTTGAGAAGCTAACATGCAACTCATAGATAGTCAGCATCGCAAATGGTTTATAGCTTCACTTCTGCCCAACCTAAGGATTGCTTTGTCACAACATAAGATAGGAACATAGGCAGAAGCGTTGGAAATCACGATGAGGTTGCATGCAAAACCTATTCAGGATGCAACCTTGGGGATACATCAAATTCACTCTCAGTTATAGAGCCCCTGCTTAGAATTGCAGAGCTTGAAGAAAGACAAGGAGACTAAACCAGAGGTGCACGTGGAAGTCTGGTGTTTGAAGTGCAAAAGACAGGAGTATGATAAAGACCATTGTCCCATATTCGTGAATTATATTAAAGGAGGGGGACCAATTCCCCTGAAGCAAAAATCCCAAGCAGGACCGAGCATGGGGGCTATGCTATGGTGTGCTATTTTTCAAGTTGTTGGACAACATGCAACGGATAACTGCCATTTGCTTCAAAAATTCATCTAGACACCTCAGCAGTTGTTTTGTAACTTCTGCAAATCAGTGGGCCACAATGGGTGCCACCATAGAAGCTATGAGTTGATGATGGAAAGAACACCTACATATCGAATGCAAGCAGAAACTCAGCCTCCAAATCAGAGTGCCGAAAGGGTGGGCAGAGGTTACCAGGGAAGACAATGAGGTTGGGGAGTAGGAGGACCTAATAGAGGTCGTGGTCATCTCATCTGCCACAACTTTGCAACATCAGGGCATTATGTCTGAGACTTCCAAAATTAGACATGCCCGTTATGTCAATATTGTAGCCAATTTGAACATACTATAGAAGAGTTCCCAATGCTAATAGCTAAAATGAAAGAGAATAAAGCATAGCCTCAGCAGCCCATGCAGAACTTACAAATGATGAGAGTTGAGCCCTGCGAGGAGGATCAAATCATGAATATAATGTTGAGAAGTGGCATAATGATCGACGATGACAAAGGAAAACAAACTGAAGAGGATGGATGGGTCTACAAGGCCTCAAAAAAGGAAGTTGATTTTGACCTAGAGCATGATAAGTAAACTTTTATGGAAACCAAGAAAAGCTTTGTTAAGGCCTCCACATCAGGAAACCAGAAGAAGGTGCAAGAAATCAGTGCACCAACAGAGATTAATCCCTCTATGCTTAATACATTTTTGGAGACCTGCATAAAACTGCTGTGAGATAGAAAAGTTGTGGAAGGCCTACAAGAGTTAATAAACAAATGTACCAACAAAGAGAGGATCCCTGATGGGCACCACGTAGTCAGAAAAATTGGCAAAAATAAGGCACGAACAGGGCACGAGATGAGGCTCACCACATAGATAGGTGATTATGAGATGGATCAGGTCATCTTAGATCTAGGGTCTGATGTGAACATTTTTCTAAAGCAAATATCGGAAAGGATGGGAATGCCTACACTACAGTGGTCTCCGATTCAGCTCAGGATAGCAAACCAGTAGAAGATCATCCCCATGGGACAATTATATGGAGTAACAGTTGATATAGAGGGTGTGAGCATGATGGCCCACTTTGAAGTTATAGAGATCGTTGATGACATTAATCCATACTTGGTGCTCTTGGGAATTGACTGGACCATTGACATGAATGGGGTCATCAATCTAAAAAACAGGACAATGTCGTTTGAAAAGAAATCGCTTCAAGTTGTAGTACCGTTGGACCCTGTAGAAGTGGTGTGCTACACTGAACCAGTCCGTGATTATGAATAAAGTGGGGATGAACTGGATCAAATATACAAAATAACAGCATGAGATTAGGACGGAATCAAACTGACAACATATGGATGGATTGCATGGGACCGGGAGAGTTCTTGCACCTCTGATTCAGACGAAGAGTTGGAACATTGGTAGAATTGGCTACATGAAGTATCCATACTGCGGTGCAATATGATGATGAATTCATTGTTTTGTGTCTTGTTAGAGGTAAGAAAACTACCCTATTATAATGGTTTAACTGATGCAAATAAGTTTCTGGATGCATTTGAGTGTGAATTCCTTGAGGATCTCTGCTTCCAAGCATTAGATTTGGCACTGCACGCTATGCCTACACGATAGTGGGGTACGCATAAAGATAGTTTTGTTGGATGGCGAGATTGTAGAAGAATGATGAGGTTACGATTTGGGCAGCCTAACACTAGATTGACTGAGAAATATAACGGGAAGGATGATCCGTGCAACCACTTAGCGAAATGCACTAAAGCATGGGGGAAAACACCGCAGCCAAAATGGGTACACATCTTCTACCATACTTTGGATATAATTCCCATGAATTGGTATCTAGAAATGGAGCTCCACCATGCCACCGCAGAGTGGGATATATTAAGGGAATGCTTCTTTTTGACCCTCAGTTTTGAAGGCGACTTCGCAAGAATTGATGAAGCTCTGCAAGAGATTAAGGCAATCATATTTAGAATTTTGCAAGAACCTATGGAATGGGTCAAACCAGATTGGAGAACCTAGCTATGCCATGTGCTATAATTCTATGATGTAACCACTAAAGAAGAGGATGAAGATCCAAGAAACATTAACATTCCAGAGGTAGAAGGGCATCGCAAAGTTGAGCGCCCACAAATAGACAACCTGAACATCACCATACCATTGAAAATAAAGAAAGTAAATATTAGCACTGAAACAGAACTGAAGTTTGCAAATATTCGAAATTATTGAGACGACACCATAGTGGATAAAGTTGTAGAGTTACTTCGCATTATGAAGATCACTACCAAGTTTTGATATTTGAAGGGCATAAAGATCACTCTAAAGATGGACATGAAGCTTATTAAACAAAGGTTGTATTACCTTAATCATAAGTACAAGAAAAAGGTTCACAAGGAGTTGGATAATATTTTGGAGGCAGGCATTATAGAACTAGTTGAAGAATCTGATTGGGTGAGGCCGATGGTGGTTCAGGAGAAAAAACAAAAGGGTGAAATAAGGATTTTCGTAGATCTGTGGAAGCATAACAATGCGTGTGTTCATGACCCATTCTTGACGCCATTTATAGATGAAGTGCTAGACAATGTTGGAGGACAGGAGGCTAACTCATTTACTGATGGGTTCTCTAGGTATCATCAGATTAAGATCACGCCAGATGATACAAGAAAAACGACCTTTGCAGCAGAATGGGGATGTTTTCAATACATTTTGATGTCGTTTGGACTTAAAAATGCACTTGTGATATTTTCTCTCGTAGTCATCGCTCGTTCAAGGAGTTCATTCATAAGTTCCTAGAAGTGTACTTTGATGACTGGGCAATGTTCGGATTAGTAAAGTGCCATGTAGCAAGTCTACGCCTGATGTTGGATACATTTCGCAGATACTAGATCGCATTGAATCTGAAGAAATTCATCTTATGTGTTCCCTTTGGAATCTTGTTGGGTCATGTGATGTGCAAGCAAAGGCTGATGGTGGACCCTGTGAAGATTGTAGTGATTGTAAATTTGGAGGCCCGAAGGAATGTTCAGTAGTTGCACGCAACATTGGGACATACGAGATATTATAGAAATTTTATCAAATCATATGCTCATATTACTACGCCTATGTAGAAACTGCTAAAGAAGGACACCACATTCTGTTGGGACGAACAATTTTAGTGTAGCTTAGATGTATTAAAAGAAAATATGGTCACTGCGCCGATCTTGGTATTCCCTGATTGGAAAATGGAGTTTCACGTACATGTGGATACCTCTTGCATTACGTTGGGTGTAGTGTTAACATAGGCCCATGAAGGAGAAATGGACCATCCTATAGCCTTCCCGAGTGGGAAATTATCAAAGGCAAAAAAGAATTATTCAATGATTGAGGGTGAAGGATTGGCCATGGTGTACGTGTTGCAGAAGTTTAGGCAGTATCTCTTAGGCATACATTTCAAAATGTATACAGATCACTTTTCCTTGATATATCTGGTTAATAGGCCTGTGTTGGGGGGGAATATATACATATGGTTACTACTATTCCAGGAATATGACTTTGAAGTAATTATGAAACTAGGGAGGCTGAATGCAGGACTAGATCATCTATCGTGGATCGAAATAGGAGAGGAGCCCAATAATCTGGAGGAAGGGTTGCTAGATGTGCAGCTCCTTGCGGTGCATGTAGAAGATAATCATTTGTATATATTATTCACTTATTTATTACAGGGATGGCATCGGAAGGGTATACAAATCAGCAAAAGAAGGAACTAGTAGTGCGCACAACGGATTTTTCAGTTATTGTGGGACACTTATATAAAATGGGTGTTGATGAAATATTGTAAAGATATGTGCCAGATTTTGAGAGGGAGAGAATTCTTGTTGAGGCTCATGGGGGAGTTGTTGGAGGTCATTATACAAGAAAGGCAATTGCGTAGAAGATTTTGGGCACAAGTCTATGGTGGTCAACGTTGCACAAGGATTCCAAGGCGTATTGTAAGGCATGCGATGCATGACATGGAATGAGTAGACCATTGTGAAGGGGTGAATTGCCATTACAACCTCAAGTATCTTTGCGACCATTTGAAAAATGGGCAATTGATTTTTTTGGGCCAATTAGCCCCTAGGAAAGAAGACAGGTGCGCGCTATATCATCACTACGATGGAATATCTCACTAGATGGGAGGAAGCACGGTCGGTTAACCACTAGACAAGGGCTATGGTAGCAAAGTTTTTGTTTGAATATGTCTTAACCAAATTTGGTTGCCCAAAAGTGTTGATGTGTGATAGGAGTATGCACTTTCTGAACAAAATTATCATCACGTTGACAGAAGAATTCTAGGTCTACCATCATAAGAGTACACCATATCACCCACAGGCCAATGGAACTATTGAAGCCTTCAACAAGATTTTGGAGAATGTGCTGATGAAGATCTACAACGTGAAATGGAATGACTGGGATGTGCATGTACCTAAAGTGCTATGGGCTTATAGGACTACTTGCAAGAAGCTAAAAAGGCAAACGTCATTCAGACTGGTATATGGTGTAGAAGTTGTAATGTCGATGGAGTATATTGTGCCTAGTCTGTGTATAGTAGCTCTCACAGTTATGGCAGATTATGAGGCTTTGGAGGAATGGCTCGCGCAGTTAATGGAGCTTGAAGAGGATTGATTTTTGGTGAGATTTCATCAGCAAGTGTAGAAGGAATGCGAGAAGGCATGACACGATCACCACATCAAGCTTCGAACATTCAAGGTAAACGATCTTGTCTTGTTATATGATAGTAAATTTACTAAGTTTCTGGGAAAATTCTAGATGCATTGGCTAGGGTCATATATTATCAAAGAAATTACAGATGGAGGTGCAATTCATCTCACGAAGCTAAATGGAGAACCTTTTATGGGAAAAGTAAATGAGAGAATATTGAAGTTGTATACAGGGGATCCTACATAATGACTATATGGCGGCAGGTCAGACTTAGTGCTCCAGGTAGTTGCAAGGGAGCGTGAAACTATAAACTACACTGCCAGGTTTGGAGGACCACACAGTAGGCAGGTTGCACAGAAAATAGTGAAGTTGCAACCTAGGAAGTTGCATGCAAGAATCTACGCCATGGATGGAGGTGTCGTGCAGCACATCAGAAAAGTGACCGTTGGAGTCATTGTTCATGACTTGACAGCCAGAAGATGGTTAAGAGGAGTGGATTGGCACATTTAAGGAAAAAATATTTGAAGATTTGTCACCAAAACAACCTTAATTGTTAGAAATAGGCGGGAATGGTCAAATTTGAATTCAAAAACCCCTATAAATTATGTGTGCCAATCCAACAAAGAACACTTCCCGCTCTTAGAATTGCTAGCGAATTTTTTTTTGTCACCTATGAATCAATCGTATTGGGAGGATTTAGTTGTGAGCCCTGAGTTTGCTAAGTTGTCTGAGCTAAATGAAAAGTTTGTTCCAGAGAAAATGCTTGGACCAAGCCCTGCAAAAAGCATGAGTACTGGTGGCAGTGTGTTCTCTGAAGGATTTGACCCAGAAGTGGTAAGTATGGAAGCTCTGGCTCCTATTCCTACGACGTCAAGGTCACCTAGGCCAAAGCCTACTCCTACTATAGAAACCCACACGGCCAAATCGGAGAAGGACAAGCAAAAAAATCCAGTGCCAGTGCATGAATCACCAAGAAAGAATTCCACAACACAAGAAAAACAAAAAAAAGACAAGCAGTCAAAGAATAGAAGATATTGACACTAAGGGAGTGGAACCTATAATGAAGCCACCTGAATATATCCCTCCATGGAAGGGAAAGGCGAAGATCACCAAGGACCTAGACTCGAAGAAGTTTACCATTTCGATGCCCCTTCTACGTTAGCAGGTTCCCTTTGAAGCTTCGCGACTTGCACAGATCCCACTGTTAAAAATGGAGGATTGGGACCTCATGGATCACACTAGGATTCCACACTTAGCAACAGATAAGTACATGAAGCACGTCTACTACGTGGATTCAGGTGTTACTGCATTAGAAATGGTGGAGTGGCTCTCTGGTGTCAAGAACTTGGGGTTACTTAATTTTTTGTGGGTGCCCCATTATCACCACACTCAAATTAACACAATTTGTGTGCGTCAGCTTCTCACATTATTGCACGATGCTTTTCTATGGCTAGGAGGGCCTATACCCATTACATACATGTTAATTCATAGGATTACGCACCTATCATACAAAGGCCTGAACCCGGCCAAGGAGTTTGGCAAAAATATGGGGTAGAAGGACCTTGTAGAACGAATGAAGAAATATTACAACCTTGTGAAGAAGTCGCGCATGTATTCAATTCTATCTATCTCAAACCTCACTATAAAATTAGCCACCCAAATATTAGCAAGGAAGGCGATGAGGAAATGTTGCATAGATGAAGTTCTAACACCTATAGTTTTTGTGGATGCCCTGTGCACGAAGGGTGTACAATTCAATTGGTCTAGATACCTCTATCAGGAGTTCCTTGCGAACTTCCAAGAGGCCCAGGATGAAAACAAACTGTTTCACTACACTTGGTTGTTGTTGTCCATTGTATTTGTTGCATGGGAATTGTCAAAGAACAGCTAGTTTCCTCCACCTGAGGAAGGAGTTCTGGAGGTAGCGCAATTCGCTTCCTTATGGGCTTAAAGGACCCTGTGCGGATCATAGACACAAAAATATTTTGGGTCCTTATGAAATCGAGTCTTTGCATGGCCTTTAACCAATGACCGAGGTTATCCCCAACCTTGTACACGTATTTTTCAGCCTACATAGCATTCAAGGATGACTTCCACAGAGTTTACATTCAAGTGTGGAAGGATCCACAACAAAAATGGCATGACTTTCCATATTTGGTGACGAAAAAAGATGTGCAAGAGGTGATAGCGAGATGGCCTGCAGAGTGGTGTGCCCCCTCAGACTTAGATGTTGGAACAAACAAGGGTGTCGGAAGTTTTGCAACAAATAAGATAAAGGAGATATCTAAGCAAGATATGCATACAATCACAGAGAAGAAAAGGAAGGAAGCCGCAAAGAAGGCTCCAGTGGAGTAAGAGCGCTCTACCAAGGATTAGGCAGAACAAGATCAGTGCGATTCACAAAAAAGTGACAAGTCACGTTCGTTGAAAACAAAGGAGGAGGATCTTTCAAGGAAAGGCAACAAAGGAGATGAGGGGCAGCGTACCCCTTTTATTCTAAAGATACATGGCAAGGAACACTAGGGTGGTACAAGGCAGAAGTAGAAATAAGACAAGTCACAGAGTGATACCATGATCTTGACGGAGGGCGATCTCGATGAGATTGGGGATAAAATCAGGGATACCATGATTGAAGTGTCGTAGTAGTTCAAGTAGCAATATATGCAGACGTTGGGGAGCATCCAAAAGGATCTGCATGAGTTACAGATCCAGGAAAGTAGAACACAGGTGTTCACCGACAAGCGAGCTTGGCACCTAAGACGAGCCAAGCAGCCGAGTTGGTAAGGAACTTAAACCTTAGGACGATTATAGTACCATATGGGTCCCTTCGCATAGATTCATTAAATCATCACATCATCCTAACCACAATCAAGAACATCAGGATTAACATAACAATGCTCCCCAACGAGATCCTCCATGCACTACATGAAGGGGTGACAAAGGAATTGAGATCTCGAGGGTGACACACTCTCAACCTCATCAATGAGTACAGAGTAAACAACGAGTAGATGTTCACTAAGAAGACACAATATTTAAAGGAAAAGGAGATGTTGCAAACTAGAGTTCACGACTAGAATTGGAAGTTGCAGAGGCATGCAAGACAGTGCCTGAGCTTCATATCCCCAAGGATGCATAACCAGAAGAAAATATCAGAAAAATAGACGTTGGTGTGCGCAAAACCAAAGTGAGGTTAGCCAAGTTCAGTTTGAACTCAACATGAAGTCACCGAGCTAAAATTAAAGTCACAACCCATGACTCCACCTGAGGTCTAAGAGCATCGCAAAGCCTCGATAAAAGAAGGAATGGCCACCCTGGATGCCACATTCGCTGAATGTTCGGCATTATTTGAGAAAGGAGTGGAGTTGGAAAACAATCTAGAGGAGGATCCAAACTTGCAGACACTAAATACAGAGTTCAGGGAGCTGCAGCAGTAGTACAATGAAGTTAGGGCAACAACACGATCCATATCACCAGCGCAATGCCTAACCAAATTACTCGAGGGAAAGTAGCTCCTAGCACAGGTTGAGGAAGCACGGAAGAAGGAGGCCTTGCTAAAGGCCCACTGCAACCATGGTTGGAAGAAGCTTATGAAATCATGAAAACCATCCAAGATAAGCTTAAAGGCTTGCACCAAACACTACAAACAATGAGGTTAGTCGTAGAGGAACTAGCTACAAAAATTTTAGTTGAGGACGTCAAGCAGGCATCAAATCAGAGCACTTTCAAAGTCGTAGTAATCCAGGTGGAGATGGGGGATCTTTGCAGCAAGATCGCAGCACCATCCGAGTGACTCAAGGGAAAGTCATGATCTTTGTGTTGGGGGCCTGTTCGGATGGGGCCCCCTGGGTCACTTTTGGGATTAAAATAACCCAAGTTTTGATACAATTTTGTAATTAATGTAAATTATTGCGATTTGTGGATGTAAAGCATGTAGATGATTTGGATTCAAAGGAGTTTATCCCCTTGTTTTATGTAAATATTGAGTCAGTTTCGAGATCCACCCATAGTCTGCGGACCATGGGATTTTATGAAAAAGGTTATAAACAGGTGTGTCTTAGGGAGTCTAAGGAAGATATATGGGATTTAATGGACAGGTAGAAGAAAAGTGATAGCAAAAGGAAGTGGATTATATAGGAGAAGAAAGGGTCTGTAGGTGAGTGTGTAGAGGCCTAGGTAGAGTCTACAACTGAGTGTGTAGGGTAGTTTGAATCTATAAACCTGAACTAGAGATCAGTAAGGAAAGTTACCGAAGAATTATTGTTTATGTCTATTTTATTTCTATTTACTTATGTTTACGATATAATTTGTCAATGAATAATGTGTTTATGGAATATTAGTCTAATGATGCATGATTCTCTTGAATAAGTCTTAATAAATGTGCGTAATGCATGTTGTGTACTTTCACAAAGACCTTGATGAATTCTATTATGTTTACTAAATAACTTAAGTGGTTCTACACGAACACTAATTTAGGTTTGTTCTCTGATGTGCATAAGTGGATAAATCGACTGTTAAGGGTCAGCGAAGGCTAATTGTAGGCCTTCGTGAACATTTTGAAGGTTGTTTTATCTAATTTTTAGTACCAAGCCCTAAGGGCTTATCGATTTGTGCAAAGGCAGATTTGAGGTGATAAAAGACATCACACTAGTTTCTGGATGTGAAAACTTGGCTCTAGCATCCCCCCATACTGCTTTGGGTGAGACTTCAGCCTGCGCTTTGCAAGTTGTTGCCAAAAGGGCTAGTAGTGTGGGGATTTGTTGGTTGGCACAACTAACTCTAAACATGGGTCAAGACCCCCTAAGCCAACATCCCCTGAAGAAATCAAGACTTATACTGATCTCTTTAAGGAATTTCAAGATGTGTTTGCTTGGTCTTATGAAGAAATTCCTAGAACGATCCATCAATAGTTTAGCATGAGATTAAGACAAATAAAAATGTTAACCCTGTATGGAAAAAGCTTCAACCGATAAATCCTAGGAAAGTTGCAACTATTAAATATGAGGTTGAAAAGTTTCTTAAGGTGGGTTTCATATACCCCGTTCCTCTAACTAAATGGTGTAGAGAAACCTATAGATTCACAAGCTCATGCAATGTACTAAAACATACGACAAGAATATGCTTCTACATTAAACCAGTGGAAGGGAATAGATCGATGAAAACAATATGAACGAGAAGAAGATAAATCAATGGCACATAACACAAGATGTATATAGGGAAATAAACTGCTCAAAAACCTTGCCACCTGTATTGCATTAATCAGAAATATGAGTGAAGATACAAATCTTGTTCTCACTAGAACAATTCCGTGCAAATATGCTCAACTATCTCAGCTCACAAGTAAGCGTTTAACCAACACTTAGCCAATTCTATTATTTTCCAAGCCCCTATTTCCTTATGCAATTCATATGGTCGAATAACCCATATTAATGGGAATCTAGTGTTTCCAAAACCTCACAATCCAAACTAGGTCAAGTTCCTAATTGCATGCATGATCTATACAAATCAGTAAATCATACAACTAATAGTACATTGTCCCTCCACTCTAGTCTCAACTGAGTCTTTCTCAGAATCGACATGCATGAGTTTCTGATGAGGGAATCTTCAGTTAACTAGAGTGACACTTATGGATGCACTAGTGCACCAACTAATTGTTAACTCTTTATTAGTTCCTCAAACAGTTTGGAACTAATTTAACTAAACATAACTCAGTAAACTAAGTTATCTAATTACAACTCACAATTAAACTCATCCTGGACACCCAAAACTTAGGGAGAACATATACATGACTTCAGAAATACTTCCAACTCGGAATTCCTAAGCTAATTAAGTTAATTAAACTTAATTAACTATTTACAAGTTGCTATGAGAATAGAATTTGATTTTAATTCCCAATTTAAATTCAAGGACAAATTTAAACTCGAATTTCTTGTTGCCATTTCTCAATTCTCCCTCTGAACAAGAAAGGGATTATCATCTACCCCAATCCTATCTCTGTGAAACTCGAATTTACATCTTGACAATGTCTTTGTCAAAATGTCAGCATCTTACTCCTTCGTGGGAATGTACTCTGACAACATAATGTGCCTCAATACACAATCTTTGAGATGATGATATCAGATATCAATATGCTTGGACAGATCATGAAAAATTCAATTTTTAGAGAGTTTGATACAACTCTAATTATCGTAGTAAATCACAGTAGGATCCATCTGCTGACCAAAAAAACCAACCAGGATCTTCCTCATCTAGATGGTCTCACATGTTGCCTGACGCGCAGCCATGTACTCTTCCTCTGTCGAACTGAGTGCAATCGATCTTTGTTTCATGATGTACAAAGAAATTGTCATTGACCCAATATTGAAGATCCCTCTTGATGTGCTCTTCTGGTCAGATGGACTCCCTACCCAATCTGTATTAGTGAAGCCTTGAATCTTCACTCCCTCTATCCACCTATACCATAATCAATACTGAGAAGTGTCCATGAGGTATCTCAACACATGCTTTTTTGCCTTCCAATACAACTTGGTAGGCCTAACCATCGCTTGACTAAGCTGGTTAACTGCATAGCACATATCCAGCATGTGTTCACCAAGTACATGAGTGAACCCACAAGTTGTCTATAAACATTAGCTTCCACTACTTCCCCTGAAGTAGCATCATCCTTCCTCCAGTTACCTGCTAGAGGAGTCTCCATGTTTTTGTTTCTCTCCATGCGGAATATCCTTAGTATCTCGTTCGCATACTTACCTTGAGACACAAACAACTCCCCATCACCCTGCCATACCTCCATGCAAATAAATTAATGCATGAGCCCCATGTCCTTCATCTCAAACTCTCTTGTAAGGTCCTCCTTGCAATACTTGATCAGTTGATCATCACATGTCAGTATGAGATCATCAACATAAAGTACAATGATCAACAGTTTACATTCCACCACTATGTGGTACAGGCTCACATCCACTTCACTCTTCGTGAAGCCTAACCCAGTGAATTAGCTATCTATCTTTGTGTACCAAGCACTTGGTGCTTGCTTCAGCCCATACAACGCTCTCTTGAGCCAGCACACATGCGACTCATAGTCAAAGGTCTCAAAACCTTTATGTTTCTCTATGTATACCTCCTACTCAATCATGCCATTAAGAAAGGTTGTCTTTACATCCATATGATGTATCTTCCAACCCATCTATGCCGATAGTGGCAATATAGATCTGATCGATGAGTACCTTGCAACAGGAGAAAAGGTCTCATCATAGTCATTCCCCTCTACCTATGAAAAGCCACAGGCCACAAATATAGCCTTACTCTTCTCCACACTACCATATGCAGCTTGCTTTACCTTGAAATCCAACGGGAGATCACCATTGACTTGTCCTCCGCTCTTGGGACCACATCTCAAACACTTTTATGAACTATGGAGTCATACTCCACCATGGCATCAACCCAAACTAGTTGTTGTACTGCTTCCTTAAGGGAAGATGGCTCTTTCACAACACATTCACCCATAAGAGCCATGTATCTAGTGTACCTCTCAAGTGACCTTCTCTGCATACACTGAGAAGTGGGTTCTCCTACATTATCCCATGCATCATCCAATAATATGTCAACCTCTCTGGTGCACTTTCTTCCCTCTCTGGAAGACACTGCTTGAGTAGATGTCTCCACTCCCAGATCCTCTACATGTGGCTTATCCATATCAATCTGAGGCTCCTCAACCTTAGGAGCTAAAATATCCTCAACCACATGTAGCTCAAGCTCCCTCTCAAGGGAAACTCACATGGCCTTCTCCTCATTGAATCTGACATCCATATGAACCATTGTCATCCTGTTGGTCTGCAAGTACACCCAATAGTTGTGAGGTGTATCACTGTACCCCACAAATATCCCCAACTCTACTACTGATTCAAGCTTCTTTCATGCATCTTTGGTCACATGCAAATATACCAATGACCCAAAAAATCTTGAAGCGACCAACATCTGGCCTCTTACCAGAATAAGCCTCCTCTGGTGTCCTTGTCTCAAGTATCTGATGTGGGCTACGGTTCTGAACATAAACCATTGTTTTGCATGCTTCAGCCCACAAGTGTAGTGGTAGGCCCTAATCATGCAACATCGCCCTCATTCTCCCTAATATGCTTATGTTCTTCCTCTTGGACACCCCATTCTACCTAGGGTTATGGGGTGTCGTCAACTCTCATTTAATCCCTTCTGTTGCATAAAAGTTCTTAAACTCATTTGAGACATACTCACCACCATTATCACTCCGTAGAAATTTAGCTTTCTTGCCCAACTCTTTATCCACCAATACCTTTAACTCACAAAACTTTGTGAAGGTTTGATCCTTTTTCTGCATGAAAAATATCCAACATTCTTAAGAAAAGTCATCTACAAATATAACATAATACTTGTGTTTGGTCGTGGATGCTATCGAGAATGGTCCACACACATCTGAATGGACTTGGTCAAGAATATCCTTTGCTTGAATATCTCTGTCATGAAAGGAAGCCTTGGTGTATTTTCCCAAAATACACCCCCTGCATGTATCAACTTACTCAAGCATACCTTTGGGAAGACCAATAGAGATCTGTTGCAATATCTTCAAAGCCCCATGATGCAAGTGGCCCAATTTCCTGTGCCATAATTCACCAATGTCTTGGCTCTACACCCTTTCTACTTTTGTGCTCAAAGATGCACACTCCTCTACCTCTAGCTTATAGAGATTCATCACCTGAATCCCTGTCTTCTTTACTTGACCCAAGGCTATGTGTCAAAGGAATGCCTTTCCTTTCGAGAAGACACATCATAGTCTCTATCCTCAAGCATGCCAATAGGTACCAAGTTTTTCTTCAACTCGGGAGCATACATAACATTCTTCAAGATGAGTGGAGCCCCATGCTCCATATAAAAAGTAACTGTGCCCAATCTAGTAGCATTATACTTCCTGTCGTCACTCATCTCAATATGCATCTAGAGATCTTTATCCTTCAGGTCACTGAATAACTCCTTATCACCAGTCATGTGGAATGAAGCTCCACTTTCTAAGTACCATACACTTCCCATCATTGATGACAGAATGCATGCAATGAGGGAAAATTCTAATTCTAATTGAGAGGCAAAAACCTCAGTCACCGCTCCTCCTAAGGACTTCTTCTTGGACTTCTTGAGTGGAAAATTTGTAGAAAAATGGCCCAGCCCATGACAATGAAAGCACTTAACTTTCGTCATGTATTTCTTCTTACCTCCATGGTAAGAATACGATTTAAAATGGGAATCTTTCCCTTCCCCTTCTTCACCTTAATCGCTAAGGCATGGTTGGCTTCATCATCGGTCTTTGATGAAGAGCCATCCTTGGTGCTCCTCCTCATCTCCTCCTACATCAAATCCAGCAATAGTCGTTCCCAATCTAGTAGCTTCTCCTGGCCATTGAAAGAGTCCTGATAACTATGCCAACTCTTTGGGAGTCCTAGAAGTCCATATCATCCTCGACAACCATGATTTCAACACTTACAAGTTCATCATGACACTGAGTGAACTTGGTCAAGTATTTTGGAATAGTCTCGCCTTTCTCCATTTTGATTTTTCAAACTTTTTCCTTTAGTGCCAATTTCCTTTGGTCACTGTTGTTCTAATACAAGTCTGTCAATGCTTTACACTTAGCATACGAAGTTTCCTTGCCATGGGGACTCGAGACAATGTGGTCTTGAACTCCCTCAAGGATTATATACCTCACCTTTGCCACACACTTCTTCCATTTGGCCAATTTTATGCATCCCATACTATTGGCTTAAGAATTTCTTGATCAACAAATTCCTCCAAGACATTATCCTCTAGCACAACCTCCATTCTGTCCCTCCAAGCTATAAAATTTGATCTTCCTTCTAAGGCATACTCAAGCCGCAAACCGTAGAATTCCATCTGTTGATCTGTAAGTATGTATTTCAAATTTGAATTTCACTTGTAACCCAAAACTCAACTTGAAAATCTCCTATAGGATATTGTCTTCAACTTTGATACCATGTACAAAAACCTGTAGATTCACAAGCTAATGCAATGTACTAAAGCACAGGACAAGAATCTACTTCTACTTTCAACCAACTAAAGCCAATAGATAAATGAAACAAATATGAAGAGAAGAAGATAGATCAATGGCACATAACACAAGATGTATATGGGGAAATCCACTGCCCAAAACCCCACTACGTGTATTGCATTAATCAGAAATATGAGTGAAGATACAAATCTTTTTCTCACTAGAATGATTTCACAGAAGTATGCTCAACTTTCCCAACTCACAAGCAAGCTCTTAGCCAACGCTTAGCCAATTATGTTGTTTTCCAAGCCCCTATTTCCTTGCACAATTCCTATGGTTGAATAGCCCATATTATTGGGAATCTATTGCTTCCAAAATTGCGCAATCCAAACTAGGTATAGTTCCTGATTGCATGCATGATCTGTACAACTCAATAAATCATACAATTGATAATACATTGTCCATGCACTCTAGTCTCAACTAGGTCTTTCTCAAAATCAACATGCATGAGTTTTTGATGAGGAAATATTCAATTAACTAGAGTGGCACTTGTGGATGCACTAGTGCACCAACTAACTGTTAACTCTCTTTTAGTTCCTCAAACAGTTTGGAACTAATTTAACTAAACATAACTCAATAAACTGAGTTATATATTTATAACTCACAATTGAAATCATCCTGGACCCCTGAAACTTAGGGAGAACATATACATGACTTCAGAAAGACTTCCAACTTGAAATTCCTAAGCTAATTAATTTAATTAAACTTAATTAACTACTTACATGTTGCTATGAGAATAGAATTCAAATTAATTCACAGTTTAAATTCAAGGACAAATTTAAACTGGAATTTCATGTTTCCATTTCTCAACAAATGGGTCTCGAATCTAGTCCCTATTGATAAAAAGTAAGGAATGATCTGGGTATGCATCGAATTTAGGGATTTGAATAAGGATTTTCCTCAAGATAATTTCCCCACTCAATTTATAGATCAGATCATTAATGTGTGTTAGAAATGATTTATTTTCCTTCATGGACAATTTCTCGGGATACAATCAAATAACTATCCATCTTGAAGATCAACACAAGACATCATTTATTTTAGCCTAGGGTACATTTGCATACAATAAGATGGCTTTTGGCCTCAAAATTGTTGGATCTACTTTTCAGCTAGCCACGTCTTATGCTTTCCATGACATCAAGCACATAATAGAGTCATATTTGGATGACCTAGCTGATGAGCCCCAAAAATGGATAATTATATGGGCTCATTCAACCTACTAATTCGACTTAATCCACCATTATCATTAGTTTATTGCATTTTTTTATTATATTTATGCTAATAGAGTGAATTGGGTTAGTCATTATGCCAACAAGTCTAATGTGTGCTTTGTGTAGCCTTTTTGGTCAATTTGGAGAAAAAATTGAAGGTTTTAATGAGCACTTGAGCCAAAATTCGTGGGAGAACAAGGGAGAGGATTTGTAGGAAGGTGTCCCCTTCATTTATGGGCCCTTACCTTGAATTCTCCACCATCAGCTTGGAGTTCAAGGGCCACCAAATCAATTAGCACAAGGGCAGCGAAGCAAGTCAATAGGACTGCTGTTAACTACAAGTTTTTGGCAGTCGAGTCCCTAAAGTTTAGGAGGACTGTTGGGGTCCTCAATTTGTATAAATAAGAGGGCTTAGGGCCTCATTTTGGTTAGCCATTTGATAGCCAGTAGATAGCTAGTAGTTAGTAATTTTGGTTAGCCAATAGTTAGTCATTTTATAGTTCGATTTTTAGGCAATAGACTAGCTTTGCTTTCAGCACATTTTCAAGTTCTCCTTATGGACAGTTTTTGGAATGTAACATTTATTTCGATCAACAAAGATGAATCCAGCTTTGCACCAGCTCTAAATATCTATTAGGAGGCTGTAGCTCTTGGGGTTGGGCCCATATCAAGCGCCCAGTACCTCCTTTGTTTACTTTCATGTGTCTTTGCTGCATTCTTAGAATAAAATCTGCTATTTAGATTCAAACCTTGTTTTGTTATTTAGGTTGTTTTTGATGAGTAAAATAGCTTTTCATGCTCAGATTTAGTTGATAGGTTGTTAACAGACAAAGCTTCAAGAAAAGGGCCATCAAACATCTGTGGTTTCGCCTCTCCCTCAGTGGGATCAGGAACTGTGACTAGGATGACTTTGCTGCCCACAAAAACACTGATTTTGCTTTGCCATGCAATCACTAGTGTTTGATTTTCATGTGTAGAAGTTGGTTACAAGTTTACACTTTTGTTTTCTTAGTTGCATGAGTTAAAATACGTGGTTTCATTGCAGGTCACACTTATGTTCATTCTCTTTACTGGCAGCTGGTATATTAGGTCAACGTAACTAGGTCTTTGAATTTACAAGTCTTTGTTGGTTCAGATTGGAAAAACGACTTGCAGAGCACCTGTACCACTTCTTCATCTACTTATTCTCCATCAGCACCATCCACTCCACCCTCTACTTAGAATTCTTGCCTCACGTTTGCCACATTTGCTCACATAACCCTAGTTTTTGTGCAAACATTGCCTTAACCTTCTTCAAGCCAAGTCAACCTTCTACATCTCTTCACCAATCCACCCACCAGTCCTTAGGCTATTTTTAGACCCCTATCCTACTTCCAGATCCATCCATGCACCTTCCCTCACTCATCCACCTCCTAAAAACCGACTTCCAAGTTTCCTGTAGAAATTCTGAAGTTTCCTATAGAAATCCTGAAGTTTCCTGTAGAACCCCTGTAGACTTCCTGTAGAAGCTCACAAGTGAGGTTTCCTGATAGCCAAACCTTGTGAGACTCTCAAGAAGGGTGCTAGGGACCCCTTAGGACCTATTCTAACCTTCCCAACCTCTTCCAAGCATCTCTTCCTTGATCCACCTTTGCACAGTCAAAAGCCAGTTAAAATCACATGCATGATAGTTCCAACAACTTATTCAAAAATACAAAAAGATGTTTTTTTTCAGATGTTACTATAGAAGTAGCTTAGACACATGCGTTTTACCTTCTTAGAAGTCAATGGCATCTCTTTCAGTAGCTTGCATCCTCTTTCTTGCATTAGTAGGGCTAGTTGGTAAAATTAGGGTTTGCTAGGGTTTACGTTTCCTTTCAACTTTCCAGTTTCTTTTTGCAAGTAGATTAACCTTCTTTGAGTTATCTTTCGTCCATCAGTTAAAAAGCTTCTTCTGAGAACTCATAGAAGTTGGCTTAAGCTCCTAGCAGACTTGTGCCAGCTGATCAAGTGACAGCTGCGGCAAGAGCTATTACTTGTGCATACAGCACCGTCGCTTCCAAGTTTGTTACGAACTACCGGGTTGATAAAATTAAAGAAGGGAGTTCCAAGAGTTGCAGCATTATTGCTGCATTACTGGGGCCCACCATATTTTTGGTGTCGTTGCCGGGGAAGCGTCAGAGTATTGGTGATTGCTGTTATTCTTCTATTTTCTACTACAACCTTCTGCTAAGTAGTTTATTTCATTTCCATTTTGCAATTTCATTTCCGCAAAAATAGATTAGACATTTCCCGCTTTCATAGATTAGAGTTTCAATTCCGCAATTTCAATTCTGCAAGCGTAGATTAGCATTTCGTTTTTGCAATTTCCATTTTGCAAGCGTAACTTAGCATTTCATTCCTGCAATTTCATTTGAGAAAAATAGATTAGTCCTTTCTTGCTTTCATTTCAATTCCGCATTTTCATTTCATTAAGATAGTTAGTTGCAGTTCAATCTATTTTAGTTTTGCAGGTACAAGAAGAAAAATACAAAAGTCAACCAAAAATATTTCATTTCATGCCTGGTAGGAGTACAGATAAGTTAGAAAAATACTTGCACAACACCCCCCACTACTTCACACAGCCAACCTTCTCTCTTCTTCGATGGCTGTGATTAAGAAGAACCCCTGGGCGGACATCAAGGAATATTTAAAAAACCTCTAGGGGAGGAGAAGAAAAAATTCCACTGTAGCAAATGGCTAAAAGCAGAAATGTTGGGAGTAGTACTTTTTCTTCCAACTCAATCCTTAGAGGTGAATGTGAGAATCTGATGGAAGATTTCAAGAGTGAGATGAGGCAGTTTCTTGCCATGCAACTGGATACCTTACAGATCCAAAGGAAGCAAGAGGAAGCCAAGAGGGCTTTTGCCATCTTTTGTCCCAGGTGCACTAGAAAGCATCCTAGGCACAAATGTCCATTGTACTCCATAGAAGTGTGTTTTGTCTGTGAAGAATACCATCCTGCAGATTAGTGCCCTTCCTTGCCTGGAATCAAAGCTGCATATCAAAGGGCCAAAGAAGTCACTGAACCACACTATTCATGAACCAAAGGAGGTCACATGGACCCATACCTTACCAGCAGGAACTGCAAGGGACATCCCAGACCTATATGACCCCTATCAAGCCACTTTCATGCCTTCTTGGGGTCCCCCTGCTCATCCTTCCTAGTTCGCACCTCCTCCTTGTTCCTTCACAGATCCATATTATGCCCAACCAGCTGCTCATTCATTTCATTCTTATGCTCCGCCACAACCTCAATGAAATGCACCTCATCAGGGATGGAGGCCCCAGTACAACACTCCTCTCGTTCATTTTCCTCCACCGCCTACTCATCCACAACCATCGCCTCCTGCTCCACCAAGGCAACCCCAAATGCCTGCCCAACCACAACCCCATCCACATCCATCTCAAATATACACCTCCACTCAGCTACCCATACCACCATTTCCAAAACCATACGATGGAGTAGCTCAATCCAATTGCAAATCTGAGGCACACCATGTCCAAATGACTCCTCTTGAGCTCCATGATCTTCACCATAGCTCAAGAAGAGTATTGCCAAACAAAGATTTTATTGACAACATTAAAGGAGCAAAGGCAAAAGAAGATTCAAAAGAAAAGATCAAAGAACCATGGGCTACACTTGATGAAGAAAAGAGATCAGAATCAGAGAGCGAGAAAGCTCCCTCATGGTTACCATCAAATCCTCCATGTATTCAAGAGAAAAATCAGCAAAAAGAGGAAGATGAAAAAGTCATGATAGAAGAAGACATGAACATGATCCAGATCAACAAAAGGACCAAGGATATAAGAGCTACATTGAGATATGGTTTCAGACGGTCACTAAGTTGCAGCAGTACTCTCTTCTTCAGCAATGTTTGATCCCTTCAAAGTCAAATAATTTGGTCTCTGAAATCCAGATAGCTCTCAAAGCATGCATTTCAAGCCATTACATCATTTTGTCTCTAATATCGATGTGCACATGGCTCCATTGGAAGTATTCTTATACTTGAGAATGATTTTGTTTTTCAAGTAGGGTAGGTAGAAAAAAAAAAAGAAAAGAAAAAAGAAAAAAAAAAGAGAAAAAAATGAAAAAATGGAAATAAAGGAAAAATCTAAGGTGAAAACCTCCTCGGAGGCGCCTTAGATTGGCTCATTAATTGAAAACCTCCATGAGGCGGTCAATGGGTTGGAAAAAAAAGAGAAAAGAGAAAAAGATCTTTGGGTGAAAACCTCCCTTGGAGGCGCCCAAGGCAGGCAATTAGGGTGAAAACCTCCATGAGGCGCCCTAGTTGTTTTTTCAAAAAAAAAAAAGAGAAAAAGAAAAAGAAAAAATAAATCTAATCTCCATTAATTGCAGGTTGCAAGAAGGACATTGCAGGTCAAGAGGATCGTTGAAAACAAAGGCAGAGGAAGGTCTGGGCTTTCTATAGGAAGCTACAGGCATTTCTACAGGAAGTTCTATATTTCTACAGGAAACTTCTTGTAGAACCTTTGGACGAACCAAATTCAATTTTAAAAGGGGATCTGATAGTGGGAATCTGTTGGTTAGGCTCGCAAGCACCTCTGTGTCCATCCCTCGCCTTTCTCCATCATTTTTCCACCTCATTGTGCTTCCTCATTGTGCTTCTATAGGAAGTTCCTGTAGAAATTGTAGGAAGCTAGAAATGGATTTCAAAAAGGCAGTTTGGTGAACATTGTAGCTTCCCCAAGGGTTCAGAAGTCCTCCTGCAATCTTCAAACTCCTCCTCCATCATCTCCATACCTGCATCATAGTCCAAGTTCACTTTTCTTACCATGCAACAAAACTGCAAAATGCCTTGAAGCAAAAATACCTAGAACAGAATTTGTTTTTACCCTAACTTGAAAACCATGAATCCATTTGAAAAACCGTTTTTTGGGGAATTGTACAAGGGTGATGGCAACATGCTTGAGCAGTTTCAGCCAATTCCGGTGCACGGTTTTCGAGAAATCAGCCTCCATATCCTTCAGCCATTTTTGCATTTTCTCCATATCCATGCATCCATTTCAAAACCTGTTTCATGGGGAGATGCATATGGGTGATAGTATCCCACCCAAGCAGTTTCAGCCAATTCCGATGCACGGTTTCTAAGGAATTGATCTCTGAAATCTTCAGCCATTTTCCATTTTTCTCAAAATCTGTGCATCCATTGATCATGATTTTGCTATGGGAGGTGCATCACGATGATAGGAACATGCTCAACAAGTTTCAGATCGATCCAGTTTACCATTTGGAAGCAAAGGCGAAAACAAGTTCTGGTCCGGTGAAAATTCAGCAGCAGCAGCTTGAAGGTGCAGATTTGAACGTGGAAATGAACTCCTGCAGCTTAGATCCAGCTAAAGGATACCTGCACAAGAAAAATAACCACACATCATACAGCAAAGAGCTTATAGCACAAAGGAGCCATCATGCAACCACCGAAACAGATGCATGCAGCAGCAAAAAGCACCTCACAGCAGCCATTTGACTTCAGATACGTGACTGAAACTTGTTCTTCTATTGCACAAATCTAATTTAAAAACTGCATGAATGAATGGAATGGTGGAATTAAGCCACAAATATAGCAAGGTTAACCCGACATCCAGTTCTCTAGCACTCATGAAAAAATCACGCAGCATGCGTGGATAGTCATTCACGTGGAAATTGAAAAACACAGGCAATGGTAGGTGTGTTGAACTCCAGTGCACAGGGCATCAATTGATTAAAAAATAGAAGAAGACATGCAATTCATAACATCACTGTAGTTCGAAAAAGCCAACGTACATGTTTTTGCCACCTCACCACAAATCACGCAGCAATTAAAGACGGCTCAGCTAAAACTCATGAACTGCTGTTCATCTGCACTTTCCACATCCTCAACTGAAGTGTGCACAATTGGTTAACCTATCGTCCTCCACTAAGTTTTTCTACCGGTTTTCGAAATTATCCCGCGTATCAGGCTCACTCAGACGTGCAGGGGCACTCTACAGGCATTTCTACAGGAAGACGTTCTACAGGAAAGTATAGCAGAGCCTTCCAGAGCATAAAAGCTTGGATTTTTCTTCGACAAAGTGGGAGTCCCGAAAGTGGTAGGCTTGAAAAAGCACTCTTCCATGCATGGTACATATGAAAGGTGGTGAATTCAATGTGTTGAGGGGGTAGGGAAAATGTGACTGCAAGTCTATCTACAAATTCAAAAGTTGTTTTCTTTTTGCTGCCTGGAATTGTCTTCAGTGCAACATAGCCCATGCTTTGGAGAAGACCAAATACTCAGATTCAGACATATACTAAAAAAATATGAAGAAAAATACCATTTCTCTTGCCAGCTTACTGCAAATCTAATTGCAATGAATCATGCAGATTTTATTATCACTATAGCATATCAAGAGATTGCTGGAAGCAAGGATACTATTGGATAGTATGAGAGCCACATTGCTCTCACCCTTCTTGGTCTTTATCGTGTGGGTCATGGAATTGATGTTTTTGATCCCAAGTTCAACATTGTTTCTCCTGGAGCAAACCATGCAAGATCTCGATTTATGAGGTTAACAGAAGCTGTGGACAAACTTAAATTCCAGGCTGCTGCTAGTGTAAAGGCTGGCAAGGAATCTTCTGCAAGAGAAATGCTTTTGAAAAAAGAAAGTGCTGCAAGCTTTGGAGAATTGTAAAAACCGTGTGGAGCTTCTTAATGAGCTTTCGAAAAAGCTTGGTGAGGCAATCTCAGTAAAGGAAACCCAATTAATTAAAACCATAATGTCTACATGTTTTGACATGGATATTGAAAAAAGAGACTGAGGGACCAGTCAGAGTTGTCTCTTCCAAAGAAGTTGCATCTTGTGCCAGAAAAAAAATTTAGTAGAACATTTCAGTTTGGATCCAGACAACAAGGATACTAATATGGATGAAGTTCTAAGAACTGCTGTAAATGATGCTGGTGAAAACGGCAACAGGATAAATCAGAAAGTAGACACCAAGGGCCTTTTGGCAAAAAGAGAGAAGATCAAAGATGATTACTTCCATGCGATTTTCAAAGGGATTGACTCATATCGGAGCTTTTTAATTTACCTTGACGAATAGGTAGCTGACATGGAGTCAAATTTGCATACATTTCTCAAATTTCCAAGTTTGATACTTGAGGATGGGGCAGAGAAGACTGAAAAAAGACCAAACAAGTAGGGACACACCCAAGGCAACCACAGCACAGGTCAAGGAAAAGGCACCCCCGGCCTAGCAAGCCAAATCAGAGAAAACTGGTTCTACAAGAAGCTAGCAGACTGTTTCTACAGGAAGACAGAGAATTGTTTCTACAGGAAGACAGAAAACAGCCACTACAGGACTTTCTACAGGAAGTCTGAGGAAAGGGCAGCAAAAGGAGAAATCGGCCAAAATCCTAGCTAGGGAGGCAGCAGCTGTGCTGGCCGCCCTAAGTACCTCTCCTAAGCTGAAGAAGAAGTGAAAGAGGGAGCTTCCATTATATTTTAAGGCAAGAAAGTGCATGCAGATAAGAACTGGCAGACCCCAAACAACAATCAAAGGAGCAAATTGTCATTAAGGACACAAAAGCTAAATAAAAGAAGGAGCCTACTTCAAAGAGATCCATCATCTATGAATGAGGAAGCCAAAATCCTTCACCTAGAAAGAGCAAATTAAGATGATGGACTCATAGACAATTCTACAGGAAGCTGAGACAGTTCTACAGGAAGCTAAGAGTTCTCTATAGGAAACTCGGGCCAAGCTAAGAGAGACCAATAAATTGGAGGAAAAGGTGGCCAAACAATCATAGGAAGAAGGAAAGGCAAGGAAACATCTGATGAGCAGCAAAGAGAGGACAAGGCTGTAGGCTAAGGTTGAGGCTTTAACAAAAACTGCTACAAGAAAAGGAGCACAGGCAGTGGAAAGAAGCAGAGAGAAAAGCATGGTTTCATGACAGAGAAGAGGAAATCACTTCAGAAGCTTGGCATGATAGGGAGGCCACCAAGGCCATCAAAGATGAGGAGATAGATTGGTTGCTCAGAGGATGAGCAACACTTTCAGTAGGGGGGTGATGATGAGCCCCAAAAATGGATGATTATTAGGGCTCATTCAACCTCCTAATTCGACTTAATCCACCATTCTCATTAGTTTATTGCATGTTTTTTATTATATTTATGCTAATAGAGTGAATTGGGTTAGTCATTATGCCAACAAGTCTAATGTGTGCTTTGTGTAGTCTTTTTTGTCAATTTGGAGACAAAATCAAAGGTTTAAATGAGCACTTGGCAGCCAAATTCGTGGAGAGGATTTTTAGGAAGGTGTCCCCTTCATTTATGGGCCCTTACGTCGAATTCTCCACCATCAGCTTGGAGTTCAAGGGCCACCAAATCAATTATCACAAGGGCAGCCGAGCAAGTGCTAGTAAAAGTGTTGTTAACTACAAGTTTTGGCAGACGAGTTCCTAAAGTTTAGGAGGGCTATTGGGGTCCTCAATTTGTATAAATAAGAGGGCTTAGGGCCTCATTTTGGTTAGCCAGTGGTTAGCCATTTCATAGCCAGTAGATAGCTAGTAGTTAGTTATTTTGGTTAGCCAATAGTTAGTCATTTTGTAATTCGATTTTTAGGCAATAGATTAGCTTTGCTTTCAGCACATTTTCAAGTTCTCCTTGTGGACAGTTTTTGGAATGTAACATTTCTTGCTCAATAAAGATGAATCCAGCTTGGCACCAGCTCTAAATCTCTCTTAGGAGGCTGTAGCTCTTGGGGTTGGGCCCATCTCAAGTGCCCAATACCTCCTTTGTTTACTTTCGTGTGTCTTTGCTGCATTCATAAAATAAAATCTGCTATGTAGATAAATCTTGTTTTTGTTATTTAGGTTGTTTTTGATGAGTAAAATAGATTTTCATGCTCAGATTTAGTTGATAGGTTGTTAACAGAAAAAGATTCAAGAAAAGGGCCATCAAACATCTGTGGTTTCACCTCTCCCTCAGTGGGATCAAGAGCTGTGACTAGGATGACTTTGCTGCCCACAAAAACATTGATTTTGCTTTTCCATGCAATCACTAGTGTTTGATTTTCATGTGTAGAAGTTGGTTAAAAGTTCATACTTTCATTTTCTTAGTTGCATGAGTTAAAATACATGGTTTCATTGCAGGTCACACTTATGTTCATCCTCTTTACTGGCAGCTAGCATATTAGGTCAACGTAACTAGGTCTTTACATTTACAAGTCTTTGTTGGTTCAGATTGGAAAAACGACTTGCAGAGCACCTGTACCACTCCTTCATCTGCTTATTCTCCTTCAGCGCCATCCACTTCACCCTCTACTTAGAATCCTTACCTCACGTTTGCCACATTTGCTCACATAACCCTAGTTTTTGTGCAATTATTGCCTTAGCCTTCTTCAAGCCAAGTCAACCTTCTACACCTCCTCACCACTCCATCCACCAGTCCTTAGGCCGCTTTAGATCCATATCCTACCTCCAAATCCATCCATGCACCTTCCCTCACTCATCCACCTCCTAAAAACCGACTTCCAAGTTTCATGTAGAAATTCTGGAGTTTCCTGTAGAAATCCTGAAGTTTCTTGTAGAACCCCTGCAGACTTCCTGTAGAAGCTCACAAGTGAGGTTTCCTGATAGCCAAACCTTGTGAGACTCTGGGGAAGAGTGTTAGGGACTCCTTAGACCCTCTCTAAGCCTTTCCAACCATTTCCAAAGCATTCCTCTTCCTTGATCCACCTCTGCACAGTCAAAAGCCAGTTGAAAGCACATGCATGATAATTCTAACAACTTATTCAAAATACAAAAAGATGTTTTCTTCAGATAGTGATAACTTAGACACCTGCATTTTACCTTCCTAGAAGTCAATGGCATCTCTTTCAATAGCTTGCATCCTCTTTTTCGCTTCAGTAGGGCTAGTTGGTAAAATTAGGGTTTGCTAGGGTTTGCATTTCCTTTCCGCTTTTCAGTTTCTTTCCGCAAATAGATTAGCTTCCTTTGAGTTAGCTTTCATCCATCAGTTAAAAAGCTTCTTCTAAGAGCTCATAGAAGTTGGCTTAAGCTCCTAGCGGACTTGTGCCAGCTGACCAAGTGACAGCTGCGGCAAGAGCTAGTACTTATGCATACAACACCGTCGCTTCC
>APFE030355834.1:335801-371673 GCA_000404065.3 Pinus taeda
CTGACCAAGTGACAGCTGCGGCAAGAGCTAGTACTTATGCATACAACACCGTCGCTTCCAAGTTTGTTACGAACTACCGGGTTGATAAAATTAAAGAAGGGAGTCCCAGGAGTTGCAGCATTATTGCTGCAATACTGGGGCCCACCACATATCCTCCAAAAACCTGAAGAAAATTGATGTCGTTGGCCTCTGTGTTGAGGAAAGGGATTTTATTGGATATTTGTTGGATAATAGCAATCATACTGTAAGTAATTTCAGCATCCAGTCCAGCATCCCCAATCATAGTTGGAAAATAAAAAACAAAGAAGAAGAATTTGCAAGCTAGCTTCGAGACAGCAATCTCCACTACCTCTTCTTCAATGGAGCTTTTAAATCTAACACATGAGCAGCAGGTGCGGGCAGAGTCATCTACAATACCAGTGGTAGCATTATAGTCATTTATGAATGGGGACTGGGCTCCTTATCCAATAATAGGGCAGAAGCTCTTGCCCTCTACCAAGGTTTAATCCAACTCCAAAAATTTGGAATTAGAAAGCCACTGATTTTTGGAGATTCTACCACAATCATCAGTCTCATGGTTTGCAATCGAAAGGCATCCAATATCTTCCTTCAACAAATGATTAACAGGTGTCAAAATCTAACCCGTCAAAACATGGATCTTAGATTCTACCATGTGCTCCACTCACTCAACAAAGAAGCTGACATTCATGCCAACAGAGCTTGTGGCAAACCCAAAGGCAATATTTTTTGTAATAATACAAAATCCCATCATCATCTCCCGTAATCCTCTCCCTCTTCATGATTTATGGTTATTCATTTAAATCTGTCCTTTGCAGCATCTTCATGGGATCCTCTAACAGACATCTGCACCTCCCATCCTCTGCCAAAGCTCTGATTAAAATCTTCTCTCCTCCCATCAGTCTTGTCGCCCCTTCCACTCTGTCACGATTGTCTCGATTTCTTATCTCTCGTGACTCCCTCCTACCCTCTCCCGTGATCCCGTGCCTCCTCTTTTGTGGTCCTCCTTCTTTAAATTCGAGCACTTCCCCACACTCCTGTGCTCTGTTCTATTCCCTTGTCTTTTACTACTCCTGTTCCCCGATTCCTGACTTGGCGAGGACCACAATTTTCACGGCCTCCCTTGCTCACTTCTACTCTCTGCTTCCCCCTCACTTGCTTTCCCCTCCGTTTTCTAATCTGTGCTCTGTCCTCATCCCATCTCCATGGAACCTTCCCTTTTTCTCCCCTTCTTTGTCGTAGGAAGGTTATCCCCTCTGTTCTTTTGTCCACCTGACCAATATCCTTTTTAGTCCATCTACTACTTTATCTTCTTTGATCAGACAGAACTTCTCAAACGTTCCAGGTCTAACTCTCTCCACAAAGAGCACTAAGACAGCTCCCAACATCCATGAAATGGCAAGATCTGAAGATTTCCTACAATGTGCTGACTTATAGGTGGAACTGGAATAGATCCGTGCGCATCAAAGATTGCTGGACACCAAAATAGACTCTCATGCCAGACTGACCAGCGATAAGTATGAAGCAGATATCAATCTATTTCTGCACAAAGTCTCCTCACTCCATACTCAGTTTAACGATCTGGCCAACAAATGCAGCCATGTCCAGGAATCAATCGAAATCCTGAAATACATGATGGAGAAAAGGAATTCTCCCAACACCAGTTCTTCAAGTCTTAGGAATGTTGAATTCGACAGTAAACCAAAAGACTCTACAGCTTGCCAGATCAGCCATGTTAGCATAGATTAAAGATGTGTTGCAAATATTGCTTACTTATGTTTCATTTTGTTAGAATTTTTACTTTCTCTTGTTTTCCAAAAGTTAGAAATGACAGAAGCAAAGGGAAATTTTGTCTTCCCAATCATCTCCTTGCTTTTCCTTCAGGCTTAAAACTTTGTAGCACAGGAGCCCAGTCTCCCAACCGTTTTTTGGAATACAAATAACAATTGATTATGTTAAAAAAAAAATTCCACTACATCCAACCCTTGAAAATGATTACAAAAGGCCTCATATAGGCTTTGAAGTCAAAATCCTTCCTAGGAGGTCAAATTTCCAGCAAAGAATGTCAAATACATGCACCTATTTGATCACTGCTACATACTAGGGAGGTAACTCAACCATTTCCTCTTTTATCTAGCTATCACAAGATATTTATCCAAAGCATTAAATGGAGGATAAGGCACCTATTTACCCATATAGTAACCCATTTAAATTTACATTTGACCATTTACATTCATCCACTTTCACCTTTTAACTTTTACAAAAGTCAAACTATAAACTCTGGAAAATTACACAATGAAAATTTTAACTAAAATCTCATAAAATTGCAAAAGCGTAGCGCCAAGTTTGAGGCCATTTTTCGATGGCTTCCTGAAGTCAAAATTGAAATATGAAAGACGGTAAACTAACCTTGTTGTTCTAGTTTCCATAACATCTTGAATTTTTTTAAATGACTATTGGGAACAAGATCCCCCAAAGATAGTTTTGGGGCCAAAAGCCCATGTTTTCGGTCAAATTTTGTAATAAAGTTGTAAAGTCTCCGCTTTTTGTGGTCGCGGAACGCGAAGGTGTCGTGAGTCATAAAGGGTTGTCTTCCCTTATTTTGTAAAGTGTAAAGTCCGCTATAAATATCTACCCATAGTCTGTGGACCATGGGATTATATAAAAAGAGATAATTTAGCAAGCTCTAAGTAGTTGTAGAAGTAAGAATTCTTGAGCGATAAGGAGGAAGTCTTTAGAGAAATCTAAATTTCGGGTCGTAGCGTAGGTAGAGGCTCTACAATTAAGTGTGCAGAGGCCTAGGATCGAAGTCTACAGCTAAGTGCATCGACCCCTGCAGCTATGTGTGCAGGGCGGATAGAGTCTGTAATCATCTAAAGATATCAATAAAGAGAAGCACTCTACAAATTCTATGTCTTTGTTTCCTATTAATGCATCTTGTCATATTGTGTATGAATTTCATTTACAATGCTTACGTGATGTGTGAATGTATGTAATTACCTTGGTTAATTAAACGCAAGGATATCTATTTAGGCGGCTCTAACTACGATTGTTTAATAAGATAAGTAAGACACTTAAGATAATTTGGGAATCTGCACAATATGCTGCCCTAGCAGCACGAAAGTACCTGAACCACAGGTTAGGGCTACACAAAGGTCAATTGTACCCCTTCGCGGAGGTACTGAAGGGCGGAATAAAGGGCTAGATGGACAAAGCCTAGAACATAGTGACCTGCGCGAAAGTAGGAACAGAAGGAATAAACTGACAGCACGACCATCTGAGGGTGTGGAAACTTGGTTCCAGCATCCCCCCATACTGATTCGGGTGAGACTTCGGTCCGCACTCAACAGGCTGATGTTGAAAGGGCTAGTAGTGTAGGGATTTGTTTGGCTAACTAATGTTGAACATGGATTAGGCCCCACGCAACCAACAATTGGTTCTGTTGCCGGGACCAGAATCTACATAAGAGATGTGTGATGTCATATCACTGGAATCCAACTAAGAAAGAGATCCAAGACTGGTTAGATAGGAAGATCCACGAATTCGCGGCGCAGGAGAACAGAAACCTGTGACAGACAAAGGAATAGTGGCTGGATAGTTACCTATATATAGAAATCAAAGAGATCTTTTTCTGTTCCTTTCTGGTTGAGCTATATGAGTGGACTGTGAAGCTAGTGGATAGCCAAGGAAGGTGGAGACTTGACGACCCTATTTTCTGGACCCCAGAGTTAGTACAGAGAACGGAAGCATCTAAGGATAAGATCACCTGTGCTATCAATCATTGGCTCGATCACATCATAGGAGGATTTGTGTCTGAATTCCCAGTCAATACCTCAGTCAGCTATAGCAAGGTGGAGCAGCGCTTTTTCAAAGGTTTGTGAGGTAAGTACTTGAAGTCTTTGAATACCAGGATTAAGATGTTATTGTGCGAAAAACGGGTTATGTAGCTACCTTGATTTTCAGAGCTACATGAAGCGGAAAGACTTATAAGAACGAAAGAAGAAAGGGTCTCGAATATAGTCCATTGATTTCACCTCCATTGGGTGACAAAGAGGGAGTAGCATAGGCTTCTTCGCGAAGTGTTATTCAATTAATAAAACAAGGATTCCCATGACTTCCACCTCCACCCACACCACCTCCAACTTCACCACCATAACCTGCGACTTCACCCATATCGCCTCCACCTCCACCGCAGTTCAGCATGGCAAATTCAGTGAAGTTGACTTTGTTTAAAAGCTTGGGAAAGGAGGATCTGGACCAATTATGGTTCATCATGAAAGCTGTATGGGAAGCTCAGGGCATCATAGATGATCACATGAAGAAAGAAACATTGTTTAGTGCTTTGCAAGGTGCTAAAATGGTACATCAAGTACTCTAATGATAACCTAAACACTAGGGTGGTGGATATCCAGATTGCGTTGAATAAAGAATTCAGTCAGCCTAAATCTGAGGCACAGTCGATTGTGGGATTCAAGGAAATCACGATGAAACTAGGTGAGACAGCTTGGGAATTAGATCAAAGGTTGAGGTGTAAAATCCGTGAAGCTAATATGAACTTAACAAATTGACAACACCATGAATGGTTCGTGGCTTCGCTCCTGCCACACCTAAGGGTTACACTGTCACAACAGAAGATAACAACTCAAGTAGAGAACTTGGAGATTATAATGAGAGTGCATGAAACACTAATGCAAGATCTGAATCTGGGGCTTCAGCAGATACATGCGTGTTATAGACATATTTGGGAACTGCAACCCCAATCTCATATGTCCATAAACCAAGGGCTTCTAAGCCCATAAAAGTGTTGTTTCATACCCTAAAGGAACAAGGTCAGCTGGCTACATCATCTCCCAGAAGTTCTCCCTGAAAAACTACTCAGAACGGGTCAAAAATGGACCATACAGACTGCTCAGTGCTAAGGGTGCGATGCATACTGAAAATCCCTTCTGTAGGGTGCGATGAGTGAGAGCAGAAAAATGGCAGAGGCAGTTGGCTAGGTGGAAACCCAAAGAATCTTCTAGAAATTGCCCATTTGACACTTGCCTCTCTGAATTCACCCAGGGATGAGTAAGAGATCATGAAATCTCCAAGCGGAACCAAGAACTATCAGAGAAATGACACTAATCAAAATCCTAGAAGTTGACTCACCCACCTGCAAATATATATATATGGATCACTCATCCTAGAGATCCAGAGGCTGGAATTTTGTATTTTGTAAGGAAGTGTCGTTGGTTTCTCTGTGCAACATTGTATTGTTGGGTGATCTAGCTTTTCATGAGGTGAAGAGGGATTTCATGCTGGGAGGATGGCGTTGGATCAGATATCTTGGTTGTAATCCTCTCTTCTACTACTTCTATCAATAAAGCTATTTGAGTTTTCCTCCATATTCTTGTATATTTCTGAATCTTGTATTGATATATGCATTTGTATGGTTAATATACATATGATCCTATATTGTTTATGGTTATAGATCTCTATGCTTTGATGGTATTATGCTACTTTGACTCTACAGGTGTTCTCTGAAGTGGGATAAGTAAGGAAGGAGTGGCGAAGCTTTGTCAAAGGAGGGAGGAAACAAGCAAGGAGCCAAGTGAAAGAGTGAGGTTGGTACTCTCTGCTTCTCTCTCATATATCTCTCATAAGGAAAACACAAGTAACTTTAGTTTGTTTGTTTCTAAGATAGTTACCCATCTTAGTGGGACTAGCAGCTCTGAATGGACACTAGTTTTCCCGATAACAATGCATAGTTGCAAAATCTTTGCCTTGAAATGCAAAGTTTGAAGTGGGACATAACAATTCGACAAAGGTCTATGAAGAGGTATGGTGCTTGAAATGCAAGGGTCAAGGGCATGAAAAAGACCATTGCCTGGCCTTTGTGAACTATATTGTAGGAGGGGGATCAATGCCTTTGAGGCCAGAGGCCCAAGCAAGACCAAGTTCGAGGCCTCTGTTGTGGTGTGCTATATGTCAGGTAGTAGGAAAACATACGATAGATAATTGTCATTTGTTGTAGAAGTTTGTACAAACGCCATAGCAACTGTTCTTCAACTTCTGTAGGTTGGTAGGGCATGATGAACGCAAATGAAAAATCTATGAATTGATGATGGATAGAACACCAGTTTATAGGGTTTAGGCAGAAATTCGGCCCCCTGACCAGAGTGCGGGGATGGCACGAACAAGCTTTCAGGGGCGCGGACGAGGCCAAGGTGGAGGAGGACCTAGCAAAGGTCAAGGACAACTAATCTACTACAATTGTGGAGGACTAGGACACTATGCCTGCGATTTCACTAACCCAACGCGTCTGTCATGCAAATATTGCACTATGTTTGATCATGATACGGAGGATTGTCCTACGCTGATAGCAAGGATACACGACAAAGGGGTGCTACCACCTCAGTCGACTCAGAACCTGTAGATGATGAGGTTTGAGCCTCGCAAAGAGGATCCGAATGTCAATATAGTGCTCCGAAGTGGAATTTCAATAGGGGATGATAAGGGGAAAAACTTTGAAGACAATGCATGGGTTCGCAAAGCTTCAGCGAAGGAGACTGAATTTGATTTGGAGCATGCATGCAAAATGTTCATGGAAGCAAAGAAGAGCTTCATTGAGGCCTCCACCTTAGGGAGGAAGGATAAGCTTGATTAGGAAATGGACGCTTCTATGCTTATGACCTTTCTAAAGACTTGCATGAAGCTGCTACGTGATAGCAAGGCCGTGAAGGGATTACAAGAGCTTATAAATAGATGTGCTAGAAACACTCTGGGTGAACCACGTGTGGCACAAAAGATTGGTAAGCATAAAACAAGGACAAGATGAGAGATGAGGCTGACCGCGCAGATAATAGAATATGAAATGGATTAGGTTATTTTGGATCTCAGGTCAGATGTGAAGGTCCTACTGAAGCAGACTTGGAAATGAATGGGAAGACCCACACTATAGTGGTCTCTGATTCAACTAAGGATGGAAAATCAGCAAAATATCATCCACATGGGGCGACTGCAAGCGGTCACTGTAGATATTGAAGGCGCAAGTGCATTGGTTGACTTTGAGGTAATAGAAATTGTGGATGACAATATCCCCTACCTTGCGCTCCTTGGCATTGATTGGGCTACTGATATGAACAGGGTAATCAACCTAAAGAAGCGAAAGATGATACTTGAGAAGAAATCGCTCCACGTAATAGTACCCCTAGATCCTACTAAAGGATCGCGCTATACTGAACCATTCGGCGATTATGAGAGTGATGAAGATCTAGACTATATCTATAAGATAAAAACACGAGACCAAGATTGGGTTAATCCAACAACAGATGGATGAATTACATGGGATCGTGAGATTTCCAGCACCTGAGCCTCTGATGAAGAATTAGAGCGCTGGCAGAATCGGTTACATGAAGTAACCACACTAAGCTATAACATGATGACTCAGTCACTATGTTGTGTGTCATCAGAGGTAATAAATATGCCCACTTATGATGGCTTGAATGATGTAGATATATTTTTGGATGCATTTGAGAGGGAGGTACCAGAGAAGTAGTGCTTCCAGGCTTTGGACTAGGCATTACCCGCTACTCCTGCAAGATGGTGGGGTACGCACAAGGGTAGCTTTCATGATTGGCGCAAATGTAGGAGGATGATGAGAACACGCTTTGGGAAGCCGAAGGTATGAATAATAGACAAGTATGATGGGAAGGATGATTTGCATGCGCACTTGGACAAATGGGCCCAGGCTTATGGAGTGAAGCCCCAACCTGAATGGGTGCACTTGTTCTGTCACACCCTAGACATCATCCCAATGAACTAGTACTTAGAAACAGAGCTCTACCATGTTATAGGTGAATGGGATATTCTACGCGAGGGATTCATAATGACATTCAAATTTGAAGATAGGTTTGACTGTATTAACGAGGCTCTACATGAAGTGAAAGCAACAATCTTTAGGATACCGCAGGATCCTTTGGACCTGATTCAACCCGATTGGACTACTTAGTGTAGAAATTTTGAATAATATGGCACTTATTCACAGAGATTAACCTGATCATACACTATTTGCGGAACATGCATAATACATAACCTCCTCTACGTTGATCATCAATTAAGCAGCATTCAGAAACATTCACATGCACACAGTGAAACATCAATCGCACATATCAACACAGTATGTACCAGGGAAAGCATACAGCTAAAAACCCCAAACTATCTGTATATTATATTTATTGAGAACATGTAACAATACATAGTACAATACTCCTCGCAAGTACTCAGTACTATCTCCACCTGTTACACACAAACTAGCTCAGATCTAAATCAATCGCTGGCTCAAATCTCCTCCGCTGCTTGCCTGCCTCCACTGCGCAATCCTGCATGAGAATAATGATGAATGGCTGAACCATTCACGTGTTTCCCTTGTGTAACACTATGAAAACTCATTGGCATACTCAATCCCACTGATTGTGCAAATCAAAAACAACTGTAGTCACAAATGACAGTTGTCTTGCCCTTTCACTCACCTCTAACACTTGTCTCCACTGAACTATCCATGCACTGAGTTAACTGATGTATTATTCAGTTGCTTTATGAGTTAATAATTAGTGAATTAATTAATAACTAATTCACACCACTCATCACTTAGTCTATTGATCAGTTAGACTAAATACAACTAGTTCAACTAAGTCAAACTGAACACAAACTGCTCACCCAACTCCACAAGAACTTAATCACTGAAGTTCTAACTGAAGTCATTCATGAAATAGCTCAAGTAACCCATAAGAACAACGTATTTCCTTCTGGAAGCTGCATGTGCCACATTCGTAGCTCGAACTGAAGTCCTCCAAGAGAATAAGATAATGTTTATAGTCCAAATATTATTAAGGGCTAATAATATTCGACTGTTCTATATTTACACTGACTGTACCTCTGCTGTAGTCTAAAAATAGAAGTCCATCTATTTTTTACCAACATGACCAATCATCCATAAACAACATCCTGCAACTCATAGACCATGATCCATATGTCTAAAAATAGACATAGTCTAAAAATAGACTTTGCGCCAAAAATAGCCTGTGGGCCCACTTAGTGAAGGCGACTTATTTCCACTAAGCTCCATCATATTGTTGCATTTTCAACACTCCCTCTCAACAAGATATGGATTATCTGCAACCCAATATTGTAACTCTGGAATGTTTTGCATGCAACACATTTGCTTGGTCCACTTGCTCCAACAACACTTGGAACAAAAACACTCCCAACTGACCACTCTATTGGGCTAGGAACATACTCTGATGCTGAAGCTCTACCTGCTGTTGAAAAGTGATCCATCTATTACATCTGCGCTGCTGCAACATCTCCATGCATCTTGCACCATTGCACACCTCTCTGTGCCACCTAGCACTGTGCAAAACACTTGTGCCTCTCGCATTGCTGTAGCCTGCTAGCTATGCGTTGTCCTGGGATTCCCTGCACTATCGCTCTCTATGCCACTCCATCTTCATCTATCTCTACCCAATCAGCCAGTTCCTACTACTCCACATCGGGGCTCCCGTAGCAAGGTCTCATCTAGGAGGTTGGGTACCTCAAGGATCCTGCCCCTCCTCCTTGGGACGATCACTCTATATCGCCCCACCTCCTACCTGGAGGTATGGCTGCATGTGATCCCTCAGCCCACCTGGCTCGAAGTTGCCCCCCTACTAGAGGTCTCTGCATGAGTAGATGTCTCTACTTGATCTCCTCTCATCTTCCCTTGTTGTGGCTGCTCCACAACCTCCTGAAGTTGCTGCACCAATCGTGGCTCCTCCACAATCGTTTGAAACTTCTTATGGCTCTACATGTTGAGAGGTAATATATGCTCCCTCTCAACCACCAAGTCTCCATCAGTTGCCTCACTGCTCAAGGCTTTGCATGCATCTTGAACCTCAAGAGCATATAGGTTCTTGACCCCTGAACTAATCTGCTTCACCTGTCTAGTGATGATGTGTCTAAGGAAAACCTTTCCCTCACTGAAGACTACATCATAGCCTTTGTCTTCCAGCATCACGATCGACACCAAGTTTCTCTTCAGTCCTGGTACATACTTAACATAGGTCAAGGTAAGGTGAGCTCCATGCTCCCTCTAAAAAATAACCGTGCCTACACCTGAGACACTATACTTCTCATCATTACCCATCGCTATGAGTATCTAGAGATCTTTCTCCTCCAAAGTACTGAACAAAATTTTGTCACCAGTCATGTGGAAAGAAGCTCCACTGTCAAGAAACCAACCACTTCCCACCATGGATGAAACCATGCATGCGAAGAGTGTGAAATCCAACTCAAACTATGAAGCAAGTGCCTCACCTTTAGATCCTTCCCCGGATCCCTTCATGGATTTCCTCCGTGGACAATTTGCAGCATAATGGCCCACCTCATGACAACGAAAGTATCGCACTTTTGATTTGTCAAACTTCTTCCCATCATTGGAAGAACTAGATTCGGAAAGAGAAACCTTCTCCTTCCCCTTCTTTTCCTTACTCACTAAGGCACAGTTCTCCTCATCATGCATAGATGAAGAACTGTCTTTGGTGCTCCGTCTGATCTCCTCCTACATCAAATCTGACCATAGTCATTCCCAATTTGGCAATTTCTCCCTTCCATTCACCGAGTCCCCGGTAGCTATGCCAGCTCTTAGGAAGGCCAAGGAATGCTAGACTCGCCATATCCTCATCATCGGCAGTCACCCCCACACTTCCCAGCTCATCCCGGCATTGGGTGAATTTCATGAGATACTGGGGCATACTGTCTCCATTCTCACACTCAGATGTTTTTGAGTTTATCCTTGAGCGCCATTCCACCAGCTCAAAACTCAACGGCTTCTGATCTAAAATTCGTGAGAACAAAGTATTTCTTGTACAGAGATCGACTGTATGGGCATTCACCAGATATCTCACCTTCCAAAATAAGGATGAATCTAGAGGCTACCTAGCCTAATTACAGACTCTACCTAAAGAAATAAAATGTAAACACTTTCTGAATAATAGATCTGATGATCTCAATCCTCGCTTTGATTTCCTGTAGAACATTTTCTACAAATCAACCATCTTTGATACCATGTAAAAATTTTGAATAATATGACACTTATTCACAGAGATTAACCTGATCATACACTATTTTCGGAACATCCATAATACATAACCTCCTCTACGTTGATCATCAATTAAGTAGCATTCAGAAACATTCACATGCGCACAGTGAAACATCAATCACACATATCAACACAGTATGTATCCGGGGAAAGCATACAACTAAAAACCCCCAACTATCTGTATATTATATTGATTGATAACATGTAACAATACATATTTCAATACTCCTTGCAAGTACTCAGTACTATCTCCACCTGTTACACACAAACTAGCTCAGATCTAAATTAATCGTTGGCTCAAATCTCCTCCGCTGCTTGCCTGCCTCCACTGCACAATCCTGCATGAGAATAATGATGAATGGCTGAACCATTCACGTGTTTCCCTTGTGTAACACTGCGCAAACTCATTGGCATACTCAATCCCACTGATTGTGCAAATATCATGCACAACTATAGTCACAACTAATAGTTGTCTTGCCCTTTCACTCACCTCTAACACTTGTCTCCACTGAACTGCCCACGCACTGAGTTCACTGATGTATTCTTCAGATGCTTTATGAGTTAATAATTAGTGAATTAATTAATAACTAATCCACACCACTCATCACTTAGTTTATTGATTAGTTAGACTAAATACAACTAGTTCAACTAAGTCAAACTGAACACAACTCCATAAAATGCTCATCCAACTCCACAAGAACTCAATCACTGAAGTTCTAACTGAAGTCCTTCATGCAATAGATCAAGTATCCCATAAGAACCACGTATTTCCTTCTGGCAGCTGCATGTGCCACATCCGTAGCTCGAACTAAAGTGCTCCAAGAGAATAAGATAATGTTTATAGTCCAAATATTATTAAGGGCTAATAATATTCGACTGTTTTATATTTAGACTGACAGTACCTCCGCTGTAGTCTAAAAATAGAAGTCCATCTATTTTTTACCAACATGAAAAATGATCCATAAACAACATCCTGCAACTCATAGACCATGATCCATATGTCTAAAAATAGACATAGTCTAAAAATAGACTTTGCGCCAAAAATAGCATGCGGGCCCACTTAGTGAAGGCGACTTCTTTCCACTAAGCTCCATCATCTTGTTGCATTTTCAACACTCAGATGAGTCACATGCTAGAATGCTATAATGTAGCTGTTGAAGAAGAAGATGTAGATCTGCAAAAGATTAATATCCCTGAAATTGAAGGTGACCGCGAGGTTGAAGGACTGTAGATTGAGAATCCTAATATAACTGCGCCATTGAAACGAAACAGGTAAATATTGGTATGTTGGTAGAGCCAAAATTCGTGAAGATTGGAAATTACTGGGATGATGTGATGGTGGATAAGGTCGCTGAATTGCTTTGCAAATACCAAGATTTATTCCTTACCAAGTTTACGGATCTAAAAGGGATAATCGGGGACCTAGGTGTTATGAAGATCACATTGAAGCATGATGCAAAGCTGGTTAAGAAAAGACCTTATCGTCTCAATACAAAGTATAAGGAGAAGCTCCACTTAGAGCTAGGCAAGATGCTCATGGTAGGCATCATTGAGCCCGTAGAAGAATCTGATTGGGTAAGACCAATGGTAGTACAGGAAAACAAGCAGAAGGATGAAATAAGGATATGCGTAGATCTAAGGAAGTTGAATGATACTTGTGTACATGATCCTTTCCCGACTCCATTCACTGATGAAGTGTTGTAAAATGTAGGTGGCTAGGAAGCATATTCCTTGACTGATGGGTTCTTTGGGTACCATTAGATCAAAATCGTGCCAGAGGATAGGAGCAAGATGACCTTCGTGACTGAGTGGGGTTGTTTTCACTACACTGTAATGCCTTTCATATTGAAGAATGTGGCTGCGATTTTCTCGCACGTAGTCATTGCGGCATTCAAGGAATTTATTCACAAGTTCCTGGAAGCGTACTTTGATGACTGGACTGTGTTTGTGCTGGTGAAATTCCATGTGGCGAGTTTGTGCCTGATGCTAGATACCTGTCGAAGATACCATATAGCGCTCAATTTGAAGAAATGTTTGTTTTGTGTTCCTTTTGGGACTCTGTTGGGTCATGTGGTTTCTAGACAGAGACTGATGGTAGATCCCATGAAGATCGCGGTGATACTTAACTTAGAAGCGCCGAGGAGTGTGAAACAGTTGCGTGCTACCCTAGGACATATTGGATATTACAGAAAGTTTATCAAAGGCTATGCCCAGATCACTGCGCCTATGGAAAATTTGTTGAAAAAGGATGTGACATTCTACTGGAACGAGGACTGTAAGAAAAGCTTGGATGTATTGAAAGAAACTATGGTCACTGCACCAATTCTAGTCTTCCCAGATTGGAAGGAGTTTCATGTACATGTTGACGCATCATGTATAGCACTGGGAGAAGTACTGATATAGGCTGGCGGAGGAGACTTGGACCAACCTATAGCATTCACAAGCATAATGTTATCTAAGGCGGAGAAGAACTATTCCACCACCAAGCACGAAGGGTTAGCCATGGTATATGCGCTCCAGAAGTTTAGACACTATTTGCTGGCTAGCCATTTTAAGATGTATATGGATCATTCCACACTGAAATACCTGGTCAATAAGCCGGTGTTAGGGGACGAGAATTTGAAAGTGGTTGTTATTGTTCCAGGAGTATTATTTTGAATTTATTGTGAAGCCTGGACGACTGAACGCTAGACTAGACCATCTGTCATGCATCGAAATAGGGGAAGAGCCCACTAATTTGGAGGAGGGATTTCCTGACGTGCAATGATTTGCAGTGCACATTGCAAATGGTCATTTTTAAGATATCATACACTTCCTAATGACAGGAATTGCCCTGGAAGGCTACATTGTCCAACAGAAGAAGGAGTTAGTGGTACACATGGAAACTTTTTCTGTCATTGTTGGGAATCTGTCAAAAATGGGGTCTGTTGAAATATTGCGACAATATGTATCGGAGTTTGAAAGGAGAAATATCCTCATAAACATTCATGGGGGCCCCGCAAGAGGACATTATGCTAGGAGAGTGATCACGCAAAAGATTCTACGTGCAAGGTTGTGGTGGCCAACCCTCAATCAGGATTCAAAAGCTTACTGCAAAGCATGTGATGTGTGTCAAAGGACTAGCAGACCATCCTAGAGATATGAGCTGCCTCTCAATCCACAGATGAAATTACAACCCTTCGAAAAATGGGCAATAGATTTTGTAGGCCCCATTCAGCCCCAGGGAAAGAAGATGAGAGCGAGGTACATTATCACTGTGAAGGAGTATTTTCCTTGATGGGTAGAGGCACAACCTGTGAAGGATTGCACAGGTGTGACCACTGCAAAGTTCCTCTTTGAGTATGTATTGACACAATTTGGGTGTCCAAAGATTTTGATGAGTGATCGCGGTATGCACATTCTGAATGAGACGATCAACGTGTTGAAGGAGGAATTTCAGGTATATCACCAGAAGAGCACGTCTTATCACCTGTAGGATAACAAGATGGTGGAATCATTCAATAAAGTTTTGGAAAATGCGATGACCAAGGTTTGCAATGCTCAGGGAAGTGATTGGGACCTATCAATACCCGTAGTACTATGGGCCTATCGGAAGAGATGCAAGAAGTTGACTAGAAAAACACCCTTTAGATTTGTATATGGTGTTGAAGCAGTGATGCCCATGGAATACATTGTGCCTAGTTTGTGCATAGCAACACTAACGGGCATGATGGATCATGGAGCGTTGGAAGAGAGGCTCGCATAGCTAGTTGAGCTTGAGGAAGAAAGATTTCTAGTTGGATTTCACCAATAGGTCCAAAATTAGCGCGAAAAATCATGGCCTGATCGACACATTAAGTTGTGCACCTTTAAGGTAAATGACCTAGTTTTGTTATATGACAACAAGTTTGATAAATTTCCAGGGAAATTTAGAATGCACTGGTTACAGCCCTATGTCATTAAGGAGATTACCGATGGTGGAGTAGTTCAGTTGGTCAAATTGAATGGAGATCCCTTCCTAGGAAAGGTGAATGGCAGTCGATTGAAGCCATACACCAGTGGTCCGACCATGTGACTATATGAAGGTAGCATAGTCTTAGCACTCTAGGCAGCTGAAAGGAGGCGTGGGACTATAAACTACAATGCTTGGGTTGGAGATATGTGCGACTGGAGGATTGCGCGAAGCAAGGAAGTGTCACAGGGTTCATGGCAGCATGAAGGACGCTGTGCTACCCAAGGGAAATCGCGCTGGTCGGCTAGAAAGTGACCATTAAAGTCACTATTCATGATTTGACGGTCAAAATGTGGCCAAATGGAGCGGGTGACTGGAATTTAAGATGGAATTTATGATTCAAATCCTTGAAAATCTGTTTTCATTCAGTCATTAATGAACTGAATGTGGGGGGAATGGTCGGATTTGAATTCAAAATGCCCTACAAATTACAGGTGGCTACCCAGCAAAAAACACTTGGCATTTTGAGAATTGAGTTGTTGAGCTCTCAGGTGCACATGAACCGAGATTCTTCGAGGCTCTGATGGTGAGTTCAGTGTTTGAGAACTTACCAGAGATGACAAGAGCATTGTTGAATAGTGTTATGTCAACACCTGCAACAACTATGGACACCGAAGCAATGACAATAGAGGAGTCGGTACCAGAAATTGTTATGGAGGTGGAAGAAGCTACTCCAGAGGTTTCTGAAGTATTAGTGGAAGTCCCCAAATCACCAAGGGCACCGAGATCAAAGCCCACCCCAACCAAGGAAAGCGTGAAGGATAAGAAGGGAAAGTGGCCTGCAATATCAGTGTGCACATCACCGAGAAGAAACCCACTGGAGGACAAGCCCACCGCATAGGAAAATGGAAAAGCCATCGATATGGAGTTGGAGGAGGAAGAAATTGAAGACATCTTAATGTATGATGAGGATGTGGGGATAGACGTGGAGGAATTTGAAGCCCAGGGTGCTAACCCTCTCACTCGGTTACCTATGTACATCCCTCCACGCAAAGGCAAGATCAAGGTACCGAAATATATCAATGAAAGAAAGGTCCCCTTGCAAACCTCTTTGCTGCCAGATGATATTGTTTTGGAAGGACCGCACTTGGGGCGGATTCCTCTGTTAAAACTCAAAGACTGCGACTTGGCTGACCATAAGAAGTTCCCACACTTGGCGACTGAGCAACTGATGTGCCTTATTATCGATACAACCATTGGGATGACCACATTGGAGCTGCAGAGGTGGCTTAGAGGAGTAGACAAGGCAGGTTTGCTCAACCTGCTATGTGTGCTGCACTACAACCGCACCCTAATTATAGTAATGGTCATCAAGAAACTACTATGATTGGTGCAGGATAGGTGTTTGTGGTTGGAGGAGCCAGTACCCATCACTGATAGATTGATCCATAGGATTGCGCAGTTGCCCTACTGTTGTGGCCACAACCACCACCCTATTAAAATTTTCCCTAGTATCAATTTTGAATGGTTCCCCTAGAAGTTGATCTTGCACTCCTCTGAATGATCTGTTTCATCCCAAGGATTTTAACTCTTTGGCAAGCCAAATCTTAAATTTCTAAATGGTTAAGGCCCCCTTAATAAATATCTGCTACATAGTTCATTCGTAACCCAGCCTAGCCCTTTATTCAGTCCCTTCATCAGGGGTTTCAATCCTCATAAGTATTCATGGTACATTTATGCCCGCACATATAATTGCCCCTACCTTAACTATGGTCATTTGTGTACTTAACACGCAAAACCTCCTATCGCATCTTTATCCCCCTTTTAAGTCCTCACAAGGGAAATGCTTCACAAAACACATTTAACATACCCGTTTATCACTTATCACATGTCGCTTTGATCAAGGGCACATGCTTGTTAATCATGAATAATTGTGATGCAATTAAGTCCTCAATTGCATTGCAAATCACAATCAGCAAGACACAAGGGTTATTCATAATGCAACCACGGTCCACCGGACCCACCGGCATTATCGACTACAACACATATTTATTTCGGGTCCGAGACCTATCGCATATCGGCAGAGCCCGGGATCATATACAAAACAATATGCGATTTGGCAGACCCGCCGATCTTATTATACATAATATATATGTTACTCGGTCCTCCTCCCCCATCGCTAAATCGCTATTGGTGAGGTCTAGTGATTATGCATAAGGTCGAATTCGATGAAGCGGACCTACCAATAACTTTGCGTCTAGGCTTATAAATTTTGAAATCCAGCCTTGTGGTCAAATACGGTCTTTTCCGCATATTCCTATGTTTTCTATAAGATGTCATGATCCGAGTTCTTAAAGGAAATATGGTATGGGTGATATGGCACATGATTGCCTGTTGAGATGTGTGATTGCAACTCGGTCATAGCCTGATGTTGGCTAATCTAGAGGCCAATTCTTTCATGCTCGATCCTTTTGATTTCATTGCTCATCATTTAAAGTTTCAATGATGACGAGAGTTGTTTTTGGGCATTTTTATCATATTTTCATAATCACTACTACTATGAATTATCTCTGCAGGCGAATTTGAGTGGATCTGGTAGAAGATAAAGGCGATGTATGTCAAGATGACACCTCTGCACCCTCGGTGTCGATACTGCAAAAGCGTAGTCTACAAAAAGGGGGATGAACCACCACAATGCATAACAGAGGCATGCTTTGTGTCAAAAGGGAAGAACAAAGCCGATCCACAAAGATGTCACTCCCTCCAGATAAACCTCAAGGCATGCCAGATGTGGGATGATGAGTGCGACATCTTCAATTTCCTTCAAGAAATGACATGGAATAATAGCCATCCCACACAAGTGCAACAAAATGATACACATTCATTCTCTTTCCCTCCCCTGGGAAGTAGAACACTACAACAAAGATGACTTTGACATGTCAACAACCTCATGGACCATTCTCCTCTATATGTTCGGATCTGTGTAATGAAAATAAAGGAGGTGAAAAGTCAGTTGGGGAGGGTCATTTTGAGTTGTATAAGTATTACCTCGGGATAGGAGATAGGGGATTTTTGGGGTTTTGAGATGGACAACTTTAATTATTGTGAATGAAGAGAGATTGTTTAGCTCAACAAGGAGCCGGTGTTTTAGATTTATTTTCCTCTTTTATCATGTGTTTTGATCAAAATGTTGTCGCTAGTATAAATGCAAATGTATATTTGTTTTGTGCATATTGATGACTTTCAGTTCATGGTTATGCCTGGTTATTTGAATATGATTCAATATTAGGGTTAAATCATGAAAGGTTGCTGACTCAAAACTCTGCTAGACATCATTTGCAAGCTTCTCTTCCATAAAATGGAATGTATATTCTTGTATGAATGATTGGATTGTAATTAAGTATTAATGTGGCCTTGTTCTTACATGAACTAGTAATTGATTCATTTAGACGTGGAATTCATATATGATGTTTAACCTCTCTTTGTCAAGCTCCTGCAAGATATATTAGGATAGTTAGGACATAGACTAGAGTAGTTAGAAGAGTGTAGATAAGATTTAATACATAGTGGTTAGATGTTTTATTTTGTTGATGTAATTGAAGCCTTCTTCCTAGAAGCAATTTTCCAATTCATTTAACGGTTTACGGGGTCCCTTAAAACCCATTGGAACTAGCCTATCCAAACAAAAGCCAGTCTGATTGGGGCTTGTGATTGGGTTAGTTCCCCTTGTTGTTATAGCGAAAAGTCACCATGTCAACAAATTGGTGCTAGAAGGAAGGCCTGAACAGTCGTCCATAGCTTTTCAATATTTCATCTATAAGTGCCACGCATGGATTCAAAAAGAGTAATACATGGACTATGAAGGTCGAAAGGACCCTTCTTCTCATTCTGGAAAGCCTCATTTCGAAGAAGAGACATTGTGGGAGTATCCTGTTACTCAAGAACAACCAGTCAGAAGACTTACTCAGGCTTACGCTCGTTCCCTATCACAACTCCATATCTTTCAATCTTTACCTCCAATAGCAAAAAGAAAACCAAGGGTCTACCACATAAACGAAGAGATATGTGCAACCCCTTCTCTTGAAGATATTGTGCTTGATTCTTTGCAGAGTATCAACTCTCCTTGGGAAAAAATTCCTGAGGATTCCCCTTTTGAAGGCAATCCCTGGCATGATTTGGAAAATCCTAACGAAGAAACCCTCAACCAGAACATCCCTATGCCTGATATGGCTAATGTTCCTCAACCAGGTGGAAACCAACTCCCACCTCCTCCGGGAGCACTTCCTCCCTAGCTTGCTCAAGATGTCGTAGCAATACCTGGGCAACAACATCCCTTACCCAAGAATGCAGAAAGAGTATTGCCTAAATTCGACCCCGAGTGGGGAGACACCACTGAAAACCATATTCATTCTTTCTTCTTGGCCATACGCATGCTGGGGGTAGCTGATGAAGATATAGTTTGTCGCCTATTCCCTTTTACTTTGATTGGTGCGGCCTCCACATGGTACTTTAGCTTGAGAACAAGATCAATCACTTCGTGGGCTGCCTTTCAGCAGGTCTTTTTAGACAAATATAGTGATGACAAAACCCCTACGGCCTTAGTTCTAGAACTGTCCCATTTGAAAATGGAAACCAACGAAAAGGTCAAGGATTTTAACATCCAGTTCAACACCTTGTTCAAAAAAATCCTGACCACCACTAGACCTACTGAGGAGGTGCTCATGGAATTCTACATCACTGCTCTCCCTGTCCCTATTGCGATGTGGGTCAAGAGGAGTAATGCATAAACCTTACAAGGTGCTATCAATGAAGCAGTAAAAGTCGAGAATGAAATGCTCAGTCTCATAGCATGCCACCTTACAACTGGAGAAAACAAAGCCTCTTAAGCATCCAAGAAAATTAATGGGAGTGATAAAAAAGGGGATGAAATGAAAGAGAAGGATACCACAGACGTAGAAGGTTGACATCAGATCATTAATAAGTTGACAAATACAGTCATCGATATGAAAATGAATTCTGGAGAGGGTACGAGCGGGAGTGGAGGAGAGTATAACAACATAAAACCTTTCAAACCTTTCTATCGTAAGAAGATAGAAGGCAGTCATGGTCCACTTGCACTGCCTGCTCCACCCAATGAAGGGAATTTAAACAAAGAAGAGCTAGCTCTTATCGGATCGCTCCTTAACCAAGAAGAAGCTATAGTGGAGCTAGAGCCAAAACAAGAAGATGAGGAAGAATACCTAGTAGAAGAGCCCTTGGAAGAAGAATCCCAAATCAATGTACTGTGGGATTTCTATACAAATGAGAATGATGAGGACCAAGGAGACAGTATGGCAGAAATCCACACTAATGAAATCCACACATCAAGCAAAGGGCCACTTGCAGGTGTGATGAAGCCTGTAGATTAGACCAAGAAAGATGTCCACCTTGTGAAGCCACCTGCTCCCAAAGTTCCTATTGAGAAGAGTAGACCTAGCGGTCAATCCAAGAATACCCCTATTACAAACCATCCAAAAAAAAGAAAATGCATCTCCCACTGCATCGAAGGCTACTCAAGATGGTAAACTCCCACCTAAGAATGGAAAAATCGGTATGCTTACTGTACCCTATCCTATTTATAACATTGATTACAATATTGTGGATGATCTTAAGAAATCTAGGGCTAATATCACATACTTCGATTTGTTGAAATTAACGCAGCAAAGAGATTTTCTCTTGAAAGCCATGAATGAGAGAAATTCAAAAAATCCCACCGTTCCAAGCAGCCAAACCAAGAAGTTAGTGTCCATACCTATCAACACCTCCATTGCAGCCCAAATACCATCAACTATGGAAGCCACTTTGTCCAAAATGAATCGAAACCCCCAAGATGTTAGTGCAGCCATGATAGGGAGAAAATCAAAATCCATGACCCCACCTTTCCTTATCATATTTGAAATCCTCAACATGAATGTACACAATTGCCTAGTAGATTTTGGTGCCTCGTCCACTGTGATGCCTTATGTTGTTGCTAAAATACTACATGCAATACCTAAGAAAATTGTGACTCAAATTATGCAATTGGACAAGAAAAATGTGAAATTAATTGGAGAATTGAAAGATGTGTTGATTCAGATGGCTACTAAACCATAGTACACACAATTCATTGATATAGTGGTAGTTGATATATCGGAGGCCTATGGAATGCTTCTTACTATGGATTGGTTAGAAAAACTCAATGGATATTTCTCAACTAATTGGTCCCATCTCCTGTTGCCTCAGAAGGGAAAAGGTGATATGCTAAGACTTGATCGAGAAATATACATGAAGTATGTGGTAACGGAACTAAATGGTCCCAATGAGCCTATAATGTTTACCAAATCCATCCTTGGGAATTATAGTTTCAATGTTTGTGCCACAGAAACTTGTTTTGGAGAATTCCATGTGGAAACAGTTGAAGAAACTTTGACATACACACAGTTGGAAATTCCCTCCCATAATCCAACTGATGAACTATCCTGTATTATAGTAGATGATAGGACTAATTTCTTAGATAGTAGTTCAATTGATGTAACACTAGATTCTATATTCTCGACACTCTATTTTGATGGCTCTAACTGCCTTGAAGGTGTAGATGCTGGGAGTATTCTTATTCACCCGCAAGGGAACCAACATTTGATGGCTAGCCGGTTGGAGTTTGCATGCACTAACAACATAGCAGAATATGAAGGCTTGCTATAGGGCCTGAAGAAAGCCATTGATATGAAGGTGAAAAACCTTAAATTATTTGGTGACTCACAAATAATCGTGGATTAGGTAAGGAAGAGGATACACTGCAATTTGCCACACCTGGTAAGGTACCAGCACGAGGTATGGGGCTTAATTGGAAATTTTGATTCTTTTAATATCACACACATACCTCGAAGGCAAAACCAAGATGTTGATCTGATGGCTAGTATGGATGCTAAACTTTTGCCTGATTTCAGATTAAAGAAGAATAAATGTTATGTTGAATTGATTTTCAGACCATCTGTACCTGATAACATCTCAAATTGGCAGGTGTTCGAAGATGAAGTGAAAGTCCTTGAGTTCTTTCATTGCGAGACATTCAAGAATGCAGTCATTGATGAGAGAAAACATAAAAGGCTTAAGAACGAGAGGGAATATGAGGGAAAGGATCAGCCCAATGTGATTCCCAAATTAGTTGTTAAGATGTAGCACTTGTATGACTTGCATGATAAATTCAAGAACTTGACTAACTGCAAAACGTATAGCTCATCCATGAAGTATGAAACAGTCAACCTTGGGACCAAAGAAGACCCAAAAAATGTAAATTTGGGCCTTGGGTACTCTCCATAAGAAAAGGTTGCATTTGTCAAGCTATTTAAAGAATACAAGGACGTATTTGCGTGGACATATGAAGACCTAAAGACCTATGGTACCAATGTTATGTAGCATGTAATCCCTTTGGAAAAGGAGGCTAGGCCCTACCAACAAAACCTATGTAAGATGCATCCAAGCCTAGAACCGTTGGTGAATAAAGAATTAAACAAAATGTTGGATGCTAAAATCATTTTTCCTGTCAGACACACACGCTGGGTAGCCAATCTCGTGCCAGTAAGGAATAAAAATGGAGATATCAGGCTGTGTATTGATTTCAGAAACCTAAAAAAAAAGAATCTCAAAAGGATAACTATCCAGTCCCTTCTATGGAACACATCCTTCAGTGCGTTTCTGGGTCTGAAATGTTGTCCCTATTAGATGGATTTTCAGGATATAATCAAGTATTGGTATCTCAATGGGATCAACTTAAGACAACCTTCAACACTAAATGGGGCACCTACGCATATCGTAAAATTCCTTTTGGACTCATTAACGTAGGCACCACATTCCAGAGAGCTATGGACATGGCTTTCCGAGGGTTGATTAACAGATCAGTAGTGGTTTACATGGATGACATCACTGTGTATTCATATCATAGAAGGGATCATATTTATCACCTGAGACAATTTTTCGAAAGATGTTGAAGGTATGGAATTTAATTGAATCCCAAGAAGAGCATATTTGCAGTCACAGAGGGGAAAATACTTGGTCATATCCTCTCTAAAGAAGGGATCGTTATTGATCCTGAAAGAATATAGACCATCATGAGAATACAACCCCCTGCCAATAAGAAAGCCATGCAATCTTTCTTTGGGAGAATTAATTTCGTTAGAAAATTTGTCTCAGGCTTCACAGAAATAGTGTGCCCCATGTAGTTGATGATGAAGAAGGATGTTGTGTGTAAATGGAATGATGAAGCTAAGAAAGCGTTTCAACGAATCAAGGAAGCCATCGCTGAAGCTCCTGCATTGGTCAGCCCCGATTTCGGCAAGGAATTCTTCTTGTACACTTTTGCTTTTGATGTTTCATATGCCACAATACTCACTCAGAAAAATAACAAAGGCAACGAAGTACCTATTTCTTATATGAGCTCTAATCTCCAAGGGATAGAACTCAACTACCTAGATGTGGAGAAACAGGGCTATGCAGTTTTCAAGCCCGTAAAACATTTCCGCCCTTATTTACTGAAGGCCAGGACCAAAGTAATCATCCCCCATCCTACTGTAAGAGCCCTCTTCGTTCAGAAGGAAATGGGTGAACGAAGAGGGAATTGGATAACCACCTTTCAAGAGTTCGACCTTGAGATAAAGCCAACACAGATAGTTCGAGGGCAGGGATTTTGTAGGCTAGCAGCAGAAGCCTTGGCGAATAAAGAAGGGGCGTCAGAAGAACCATAAATGCTAAGCATGCAATATGCACAAATGGAACTCAGGGAGGAGCCCTTATGGATTAACGAAGCACTGATGTAGGAGAAAGAAACATTGAAAGCATTTTTGGACCCTGAGTCATGGTACTACGATATATGCTTCTATCTAGTATGAGGATCGTGTCCTGAACACATGGATGCATCACAGAGGAGAGCACTCAGATTGAAATCCAATCAGTATCATTTGGCCAACAACGTCTTATACAGAAAAAATCATGATCGAATTTGGCTGAGATGTTTGGAAAAGGATGATGCCGACCATGTATTAAGAGAAATGCACGATGACCTAGCAGGTGGTCACTATGTCAGAGAGACCACTTCTCACAAAATATTAAGAGCTGGGTATTATTAGCCAATAGTGTTCAGAGACTCACATACCTACACTCGCAAATGCAAGGTGTGTAAAACCGCCACAGGACAAGAAAGAAAGCCTATTGTTCCCCTAAGGCCTATTATGACTTATCAACCATTCCAGCAATGGGGCCTAGACGTCATAGGTGAGGTCACTCCAAACTCTTCACAGCAGCATAAATATATACTCATAGGAATTGACTACTTGACCAGATGGACCGAAGCCATCCCGCTTCGGAAGGTGAACGAAGATGAGGTAATATCATTCATTGAGAAATTCATTACCAACAAGTATGGCATCCCTGATGCTCTCATATTTGATAACGCTTCTTACTTTTCATCACTGAAATTGAGTGAGTTTGCTATTGATAAATCAATCCACATAAGGTATGTAGCAAACTATTACTCCCAGGGAAACAGAGTTGCAGAGTCTTCAAATAAAAACCTTATCTGCATAATCCAAAAGTCTATCTTTGACAACCAAAGGAACTGGCACAACGCCCTAACAAATGCCCTTTGGGCCGATAGGGTCACCCCTAAAGTGGCTCTAGGAAAATCCCCATACTTCCTCGTCTATGGACAGGAAGCCATCTTGCCTCCAAATGTTACCCTTCCCTCCTTACAGCTCTCCCAAGCTTCAATAGGAACCCCTTCAGCCTTGCTTCAAGAGAGGATCAACCAACTGATGAGGCTGGAGGAATTAAGAGATAAAGCAAAAATTAAATTCAAAAATCACCAAATGATTGTAAAAAGATGGTTTTATAATCATCTGACAGGAGATAAAGACTTCCAAATAGGAGAGCTAGTCCTGAAATGGGACAAGTTAAATGAGCCAAAAGGTAAACACGTGAAATTCCAACACTTATGGCTGGGCCCATTCCATGTTGTGGAAAAAATTGGTCAAGGAACTTACAGGTTGAAAACTTTGTAGGGAGAAACTGAAAAACTCCTTGTTAATGGCCAGCATCTGAAGAGATACTTCCAATGGCCACCACATGGTGGTTACCCCCTTAGTAGGTTAGAATTCATTTTAGTTTTTATGTTAGTTTAGTTGCATTTCTGTCTTTTTCTTTCTTTCCCTGCAAATTTTATCTTCCTTCTATTTTGAATTGCAGTCCATTTCAGTCAGTTGATTTCGGTCCTCTAGTCTCGTTCTACCTTTCAGATTTTCTCTCATTCACCACTTTCAGCCTTTCCCTTCCTCATTAACCTGTTGATGATTCTGTTGTTCCTAAATCCATCATTACCCTACAAATCAATAAAACTTTCTATCAGTGAGAACTTGAAAGTCTTCTATAGAATTCAAACCAAGCCACTCATTGGCATCTACTGAGAAGTGGGTAAGATCTATTGATAACTTAGATATCTGGAGCATCTAGGGGCATCTTTATAAAACAAGAATGTGTTACTACAACTGGACTGGCATGGAGGGATGCTACATTTTGAATAAATCCCACTCAGACCTAGCACATACTTACCTATAAGGTTTACAGTCATTCTCCATTGGTCCCATCCACTGCACTAAATTGTCCAATAATTGTCATCTACAAGTAAACCCCCTTTCATGGGCTAAAATCACTATCATATACCTGTGGCAAATCCAATTGTGCTCTAGTCCTTCTGCCTGAAACTGGAAGGACAGGTTGTTTGGGAAGCTGGTTAGAGTAGGGACTGTTGCTGGGCTCAGAGTACCAGTTGATACAGCAAGCCGAACCTTGATTAAGCGGTTTAAAAATATGGCAAGATCAATGACTGCGCCCCATTCAATCATATGAAAGTATAGCACTAAAATTTCTATATAAAGTGCAGATAAACATATTTACATCAAGTTCGATGAGCAATAAAAAGTTGATGTACACACCTAAACGGGTATTAACAGACCAGTGATGGCCGCGAAAGGATATTGAAAGTAGAAAACAGGTGAAGGAAGGTCAATAAACCCCATAAAATGGCCAATGAAGAATGCCTGTCAAAACCTTATCAGTGAGAAGAAGTTATTTGTCTTCATTCCGCCTGAAAAAATTAATGTTGAAGTGGAACCCATGCCTGTTCATCTGTACAATTTTCATTTAGAGTTTATCATAACACCTTAATGTTTTATGAATCCAAGGTTTATTTGGAAATAGAGACAACGGGTTCCCCCAACAGTTCGCCAATTGTTGTGGCCACAACCACCACCCTATTAAAATTTTCCCTAGTAGCAATTTTGAATGGGTCCCCTAGAAGTTGATCTTGCACTCCTCTAAATGATTTGTTTCATCCCAAGGATTTTAACTCTTTGGCAAGCCAAATCTTCAATTTATAAATGGTCAAGGCCCCCTTAATAAATCTCTGCTACATAGTTCATTCGTAACCCAACCTAGCCCTTTATTTAGTCCCCTCATTAGGGGTTTCAATCCTCATAAGTATTCATGGTACATTTATGCCCGCACATATAATCGCCCCTACCTTTACTATGGTTGTTCGCATACTTAACACGCAAAACCTCCTATCGCATATTTACCCCCCTTTTAACTCCTCACAAGGGAAATGCTTCACAAAACACATTTAACATACCCGTTTATCACTTATTGCATGTCGCCTTGATCAAGGGAAAAGGCTTCTTAATCATGAATAATTGCGATGCGATTAAGTCCTCAATCGCATCGCAAATCACAATCGACAAGACCCAAGGGTTATTCATAACACAACCACAATGCACCAGGTCCACCGACATTATCGACCACAACACATATTTATTTAGGGTCCGAGACCTATCGCATATTGCATATCGGCGGAGCTCGGGATCATATACAAAAAGATATGCAATTTGGCGGACCCGTCGATCTTATTAAATAGAATATATATGTTATCAGGTCTGCCTCCCCCATCGCTAAATCACTATCGACAAGGTCTAGTGCTTATGCATAAGGTCCAATTCAATGAAGCAAACCCATCGAGAACTATGCGTCCGGGCTTATAAATTTTGAAATCCGACCTTGTGGTCAAATGCGGTCTTTTCCATGTATTCTTGTGTTTTCTATAAGATGTCATGATCCAGGTTCTCTAAGGAAGTCTGGTAGGGGTGGTATGGCACATGATTTCCCATAGAGATGTGCGATTATGAATCGGTCACAACATGATGTTGGCTAAGCCAGGGGCCAATTCTTTCATGCTCGCTCCTTTTGATTTCATTGCGCCTTATCACTTAAAGTTTCAATGATGACAAGAGTTGTTCTTGGGTGTTTTTATCATATTTTCATAATCACTACCAATATGAATTATCTCTACAAGAAAATTCAAGTGGTAGCAGATAAAGGCGATGTATGTCAAGATGACACCTCTGCACCCCCAGTGTCGATACTGCAAAATCGTAGTCTGCAGAAAGGGGGATGAACCGCCACAATGCATAATGGAGGCATGCTCTGTGTCGAAAGGGAAGCACAACGTTGATCCACCAAGATGTCACTCCCTCCAAATAAACCTCAAGGCATGCCAGATGTGGGATGATGAGCACGACATCTTTAGTTTCCTTCAAGAAATGACATGGAATAATAGCCATCCCACACAAGTGAAACGGAATGATACACAATCATTCTCTGTCCCTCCCCTGGGAAGTAGAATGCTCCAGCAAAGATGACTTCGACTGGGTCAACAACCTCATGGACCGTTCTCATCTGTATGTTCAGATCTATGTAATGAAAAGAAAGGAGGTGAAAAGTCAGTGGGGGAGGATCATTTTAAGCTGTATAAGTATTACCTCTGGATAGGAGATAGGGGATTTTTGGGGTTTTGAGATGGACAACTTTGATTATTGTGAATAAAGGGAGACTGTTTAGCTCAACAAGGAGCCAATGTTTTAGATTTATTTTCCTCTTTTATCATGTGTTTTGATCAAATTGTTGTCACTGGTATAAATGCAAATGTATATTTTTTTTGTGCATATTGATGACTTTCAGTTCATGGTTATGCCTGGTTATTTGAATATGATTCAATATCAAGGTTAAATCATGAAATGTTGCTAACTCAAAACTCTGTTGGACATCAGTTGCAAGCTTCTCTTCCATAAAATGGAATGTGTATTCCTGTATGAATGATTGGATTGTAATGAAGTATTAATGCAGCCTTGTTCTTACATGAACCAGTAATTGATTCATTTAGACTTGTGATTCATATATGATGTTTAACCTCTCTTTGTCATGCTCTTGCAGGATAGATTAGGATAGTTAGGACATAGACTAGAGTAGTTAGAAGAGTGTAGATAGGATTTAATACATAGTGGTTAGCTATTTAATTTTGTTGATGTAACTGAAGCCTTCTTCCCAGAAGCAATCTTTCAACTCATTTAACGGTTTACGGGGTCCCTTAAAACCCATTGGAACTAGCCATTCCAAACAAAAGCCGGTCTAATTGGGGCTTGCGATTGTGTTAGTTCCCCTTGTTGGTATAGCAAAAAGTCACCATGTCAACACCTACACAGTAGAAAATCTAGCCACGATGTTTGGCGAAAAAGGTGGTGAGTAGGCCTTTGCAGAGGCCATGAAGGAGAAGTTTAAGTTGGTGAAGAAGCCACGAGGATATGCCATATCCAGTATGAGTGAACCTGCCATAAAGGTGGCCACACAAATTTTGGTAGGGAAGGTGATGAGGAAGTATTGCGCTAATGATGTGTCAGCGCCTATCATCGTGCTAGTAGCTCAGTGCACCGAAGGAGTCCAGTTCAATTGGGTGGACTACCTTCGCGGTGAGTTCCTTGTGAACTTCCATGATGCATAGGAGCTCAGCAAGACATTCCACTATGCGTGGCTCTTTCTGTCTATTGTGTTGATAGAATGGGAGCTACCAGAGGATAGTCAATTCCCTTTGGTCACACCAAATCTACTAGAAGCAACAAAGTACGCTTAGTTTTGGGCGACCAAGGATGCGCAACACATCAAGGACATCAAGATCTTCTGGATATTGATGGAGATGAACATCCGCATGGCCATTAATCAAAAACCACTGTTGTCACCTACAATGATTACCAACCTGTAGGGCTATGCAAATTTTAAGGAATATTTTCATCATGTGTCCATCAGGGTGCAGAAGGACCCTGTGCAAACATGGTATGACTTGCATTACCTGGCAACAGATGACTCCATTGATGCAGTACTTGATTAATGGCTGGCAGAATGGTGCACTACAGTAGACTTGGCGGCGGGAGGGAGCAAGTCCACCTCGCAATGCAAGAAGTAGGAGGCCAAGCTCAAGATGACGCAACTGGATGAAAAGTGAAAGAAGGAGGTCGCTGACAAGGGTCGGGTGGAGTGTGATGCCACTGAGCAGACGAAGAAGCAAACAGGTGGAACGGAGTGGGGCTCTAACAAAGGTACGAGGTCGCCTTCACCCGAAACAGAGGAAGAGATGGATGAGCAAGCAGAGTAGCACGACGGAGACCCACAGGTGATGTCCACCTGCATCAAGCATCTAATGGAACAAGAGAAAGGAGAGTCGAGGAAGAAGTCCAAGGTACTATGACATCATTGGACCCAATCACCCTCACAGAGGGAGACTTGCACGACATTGGACACACGGTGTGAGATGTCACCGCGGAGGCCCTACAATAGTTTGACCAGCAGTAGCAACTAATATTGGGGGCCATCCAGATAGGTCCGCAAGAGCTATAGATCCACACATCACAAGCTGGTGAAGTGACCACCATCCTTACTATTGACACTTCAAAAGCTGCCGAGATGCTGCATGCGAGGGTCTCCAATGTGTTAGTGTTTCTTGATGGAGCACTGACCATGGAGAATGAAGCTGACAGGCCCACTGCCAGTGCCCTCAAGGGAGTACAGTTGAATCTAGAAGCGCTCCCAGGGGAGGCACTCCACCTATTGCAGGATGGAGTGATTACGGAGTTGAGGGCCCATGAGCACTGCGCTCTACAGGTAATCAGCAAGTAGAGGATTAACAATGAGTAGATGGAAGTACAGCGAGACTCTTCCATCATCGTCATGACCGAGGTGACCAACTAAAACAAGTGTATACTTCAGGTCATGGAGGAGGCATGCTGAATGGTCCCAGAGTTGGCCATTCCTGAGAAAGAACCAGTTAAGGTGTGGGTCCGTAAGCTAGCTATAGGGGTGAATGACACTCATATAGAAATGGTGAGGGTTTAGTTGGAATTATACCTGTAGATCACCAAATTAGAGTTGAAGGCTCAACCTTCAACTCCACTAGAAGTGAAGGAGAATCATGCAACCATTGTTATAGAGGCAATAGCGGCAGTTGACAGTGCAGTAGAGAATTACACACAACTCTTTGAACACTCGTTTGAGATCTTAACGAGCTTGCAGGAGGACCCTAATGTACAGCGACTAGAGACATAAGCATGTGAGATGTAGTAGCGTTATGTTGAGGTCAAATGCACAACACGAACTGTCACGCTCACACAGAGACTGGCAAAGCTACAGGAGGCCAAGCAGCTGAAAGAACAGGTGGATGCAGCGCACCACAAGGAAGCAGTGTTGAAGACGTGACTAAAGACCTGGCTGGATGAGGCTTATGTGGTCACAACATCTATTGAAGGAAAGCTTGTGACTCTGCAAGCAACTCAGCAAAAGATTTAGGCCGACAGTTGAGGAGTAGTGACCGAGCAGATGGTTGAAGAAGCAAAGCAGGTGGCCACACAATGCATTGTCGAGGTTGCAGTCATACAGGTCGAGCTCGGAAGTCTTCGTGCTAAGATCTCCATGCCTGTAGAGTGACTCAAGGGCAAGTCATGATGTTTGTGTTGGGGGCCTGTTGGGAATGAGATCCCCCAAGGACAATTTTGGGGCCAAAATCCCATGTTTTGGGTCAAATTTTGTAATAAAGTTGTAAGATCTCTGCATTTTGTGGTCGCGGAGTGCGAAGGTGTCATGAGTCATAAAGGGTTGTCCACCCTTATTTTGTAAAGTGTAAATCCAAATGTAAATTCTACCCATGGTCCACGGACCATGGGATTGTATAAAAAGAGCTAAGTAAGTAAGCTCTAAGTAATTATAGAAGTAAGAAGTCTTGAGCAATAAGGAGGAAGTATTTAGAGAAATCTAAGTTCGGGTCGTAGCGTAGGTAGAGGCTCTACAGCTAACTGCACAGAGGCCGAGGTTGGAAGTCCACAGCTGAGTGCGTGAACCCCTGCAGCTGTGTGCACATGGTGGATAGAGTCTGTAATAATCTGAAGATATCAATAAAGAGAAGCATTCTGCAAATTATTTGTCTTTGTTTCCTATTAATGCATCTTGTCATATTGTGTATGAATTTCATTTAAAATGGTTATGTGATGCACAAATGTATGTAATTACGTTGGTTAATTGAATGCAAGTAAGGATATCCATTTACGCGGTGCTAAATGTGATTGTTTAATAAGATAAGTAAGACACTTAAGATAATTTGGGAATCTGCACAATACATTGCCCTAGCATCACGAAAGTACCTAAACCACAGGTTAGGGCTACACGAAGGTCAATCATACCCCTTCGCTAAGGTATTGAAGGGCGGAATAAAGGGCTAGATTGACAAAGCCTAGAACCTAGCAACCTGTGCGAAAGTAAGAACGGAAGGAATAAACCACATCATGACCATCTCAGGGTGTGGAAAATTGGTTCCAACATCCCTGCATACTACTTCAGGTAAGACTTCAGTTTGCGCTTAGCGGGCTAATGCCGAAAGGGCCAGTAGTGTAGGGATTTTTTTGGCTAACAAATGTTGAACCTGGGTTAGGCCCCACACAACCAACAATGACCCAAGGGAAGGCCTCCAAAAATGAATTCTCCCAAGGTATCTCCAGATGGGTCACGCCAAGACCAAAAGGTTCGCACTAGCTAGAAAAAAGGTCACACCTCCTCAGAAAGGACTCAAAAAAGGTCACACCTCCAAAAATGCAACAAAACCCTCTATTTTTCACAAATTTTTCTCCATTTTGAGTTTGCATGATGATGACAGAGAGATATTGATATTTTTAAGAGTGCAAATGAGTTAAAAGAAAGTCATCTTACCATTTTAAACTTGAATTTAGAACCTTGACACTTTATAACCTTTGAAACTTTATTGGATTTCTTAAAACATTGGATCTTTTTGGAACTCTGGACTGTAGCCTTCAGAATTGTGAAGTACTTATCACATATAAAAACATATAATTACATTTGAAATCAAAATTTATGGAAGAGACTTGCTTATTACAACTCCACCTTTGCCAGAGTTTATGCATGAATTGAAGGTTTTAATGACCTTGAAACCCTAATGACTTATTGGAGACACTCAACTAAACGAAATCATGATGGTGATGAATGACATGATGATTATAGTCTCTTAATGATGATACACTTAGCTGAGTGATGAAAGTGACCAACAAATGAAATTCTTGAGAGAGTAGAAACAACCCTAGACACACTAACCAATGACCAAATTTTATTCTGAAAACCTAGGGACATTATAAAATTTGACTTTAAGACCACTACAAAACTTGGTAAAAGCATCTTTGATCACTAGTGATAGGCAGAACTAACTGACACTAACGTTGGCTCTAGTTGGGCATGGCAGCTCCTAGGAGGTGTCAAGAACACCGTAGACCTAGTAGCCTTATTCATTAGGCATGGAGTCAAAATGAAAAGACTAACTTAAATTGAAAACTAGCTGACTAATTGACTTCAAAAAACATAAACAAAACAAACTGACTAAACTTATGGTAGCAGACCATCAGGATCTCAACCGCCCACCTACTAAAGATATATATAAACAATCATGTGTAATGATCCCTCCTGTTATCACTTAGAAATTTCCTTAGAAGTTATCAGAAGGAGGACGAAACTGAGGTAACCATAAACCAATATTTTAAGTATATGCTCTAGCCAACCTATGACTCAGAGAGGGCTCTCTCTATATAATCTAGATTTGTTTTTTATGGGATTTTAGGCTAGTTCTTAATGTTCTTTGGGGTTTTGGTTTTTCATTGAAGGTTGGGTGGTGAAATTCTTGGAGCAGATGGATAGAGCTAGGTCTTCAAGCCATTGGGCTATGGTATCAACAAATGGATAGCAAAACTGGACCAGATCATTAAAGGGAATGTTCACAGGGCAAGCTAGCAAAGCAAAATGAAAATCGTTAGGCCTAATGGGTGAAGTAATTCTAACCAGGGTGAAAGGACACTTAAGAATCCTTGGACCGAGATCAGAATGAAGAACAGAGGATGATCATGAACAAAGGGCAATTAAGAATCCTTTGCTATAGATGGCTATGCGTTATCTAAACTAAGGAACAAAAAAGAATTCCTTAACATAGATTTGTGAAGAAAACATACAATAATGCATAACAATCAAGACAAAGTTCATTTAAGCAATTTCTGAAATATCATTCCTGGATATACATTTAGATTTTAGAAATTTACACAAAAGATTATGGGAAAAACATGACGAAAAACAACATTGAACATGGGAGAATACTTATTTGTAGTTCTCTTTACACAAGAATCCTGTAAAATATCTTATCTTTATTCCTTGATCCAGCAAGCCAATCCAGTCATTGATACAATAGAATTTTGATTTGAGAGAAAAAGTCTATAGAAATGTCTTGGAATCCACCCCCTACATAATTTGAAATATGAAGCATATATACAAAATTGTTTACAAAATATCTCAAGACAACTTGAGATTTAATTTAGAAAAAATAAATATCTTCTTGCATGAAGATAGAGACAGATGTTGAACTGCTTCATGTTTTCCCTTTTATAGTGGTGTTGCTATTTGTTTTAGTTGAGTTGGAGCCCTTTAAGCTGGCTAATATTTGTAGCATTTCTATGTTGGAATCTTCTTTAGTTTCATCTTTCAACTGACACTCTTTGACCCTGATACTATTTGACCCTACTTCTCTGCGTTTACCTGTTTTAACTGGTTGCCTTCATTTAATGTGCAGTAACTTTCTGATGTAAATGTATCATAATAAATCTATCATTTTTTCCCACCATTCTGCATCAGGTAATTTTACATTCACCATCCTTCTTTAGATTTCATCTGCCTTTGTGTATTTTGAAAAATTTGGCTTGGTGAGAAACAAATGTTTCACCTCATGCTCTAGGAAAAACAAGTTCTGCAATGTGTCATATAACACTGTGCCTGATGGCAGGGATTTAATGGCTAAATAACTTGCTTATTCCTTAGCCAATTTTCGTATTCTATCTCCATAGTCTAGCTAGGTCATGAGTTTGTCATTGATGATCATAGGACTGGGAAGACCCTTCTCCCTCAAAATCTGAAACTTATCCATGAACCTATCAATGGCTACCTGCATGCTATGGCACTTCTCTTCTAAGTTAAGCATAAGGTTTCTTTTGGAAAGAACCTTCCTAATCTCCAAAATGGCCTCAATCCTATCTTCTATGTTAAGCTCATGGAGCTCATATTTGTTCTTGCTATTTAGGAAGTGGATGAGTCGATTGGAATCCTCTGGTTTATCCCCCAATTCTTCCTTTACTTTTTAGATAGCTTTAGTAGCTATCTTTACTAATTCTGTCTGCTCAAAGATTACCTGGATTGATGGAAAAATATCATTGACAGAATCAATGATATTGGCCGACAACATCTCTTCGGTTTGTCCAAGTGATTTCTATAGTGTCAAATCTTTTTCCATGACCTTGATTTTCTCACCCATTCTCTGAGCCTTCTGTGTTTCTTCTTTTTGCTTGAGCCACCTTCTCCTTTAATTTTTTCAGCTATGTAGCCTAGATAGACATATCTTCCATGGCGTTGACAAGTTTCACTGCTTTATCTGCTGGTGTGCCTGTTGTTGTAATAAGCTTAGTTGTTACTAGCAATGTTGTGGTAGGTGGAGCTGTGGGTGCCAACGATGCTGCCAGTGTGGAAGGAACTGTTGTAGATATTGTGGGGATGAGAGTTCTAGAAGTTGCGGCCAAGTCACTTTGCTTCGATTGAATTAAAGTGCCCAACTCCTTCTCTATCTCCTTGAGTTGATCATTTAGCTTCAGGACCAAGTCCATGAGCTCTTCATGTCCTTGTTGTGCTTCTAGGACTTCCCTTGTATGTGGGTGATGTAGTTGAGGTATATTAAGATGCTTCTTAAGTGCAACAATATCTTCATTTTTCCTTTTAATCAGCTGCTCTGTAGCTTTTACATCCTTGGGATGATGTCCCAATTAAATCACTAAGTCCTCTAAGGACTTGATTCTAGTATCCTTGGCCTATGAGGAGGCCTTCTCCAATTGAAATTTTGCTGATATATTGTTTAGGGAGTGTTACACAGTAATTTGTCACCATTGGTCACCGTCCCTGTTACCCCTTTTTTCGTACATTGGAGGATACATTCCGGGACCTGTGAGCAGTGACATAGCCTAAAAACACTTGCATTATGTTCCCCTGAGTATGTACTTCATGTTCCCTGAAGACACCTTCTGCAAATTATCCCTGAAAAGTGCCCTTTTTCCATTGGCGCAGGTACACAGTGTCTTATCCGTGCCAATCACCGAGATCCTGAAAAAGGGGTGCGCCCATTGGCGCTCTGTCCTAGAACAAAACGCACGCCAACTAAGTTTGGTAATGATTTTTGGCAAACACGCACCCATATGTTTTTTCCTTTCAGATCATGAAGTCTTTTGAGGGAAAAAATCCATCTGATAGAGGTCGAGAGTCATCATCTATCCTTGACATCTATCCTC
>APFE030355834.1:372409-383374 GCA_000404065.3 Pinus taeda
GGAACATGAAGTACATACTCAGGGGAACATAATGCAAGTGTTTTTAGGCTATGTCACTGCTCACAGGTCCCGAAATGTATCCTCCAATGTACGAAAACAAGGGTAACAGGGACGGTGAACAATGGTGACAAATTACTGTTTAACAGGGAGTTCTGTAATTGGTGGGAAGCAATGTCCTTCCCTGTTAATGTGGAGTATATCATCTCCCTTGTTTTCTTGTGTAGTTCAATTTGGTCAATGGAATGAATATCCCTTGTCAGTACTTCAAAATCCACCTTTTTGAAATCCGATATTGCTCTTGGCTACTGAGTGGTTGGCTTCATGAAAGTCATGTGCATTTTCCCCTCTTTGATATCAAAGGCTGACATTAACTTTGTTTGATTAGTGGGGGTCATCTTTAGATATTGGGCATATGTTTGGGCCTTAAGCCTCTCATTTCTGGTTTTGATCTCTTTTTATCTTTCCTTAATATCTTGGTCCTTATCTGCAAGCATTCTAAAAGAAGATACCTCAACACTTTGCTGCCTCACTAACATCTGAGTTTGTGATGTGGAAGGCTCCTGCACACTCCTAGATGGAGTGGTGGGCCTGATTCTTTCAACCTCTATGTTGGTGACCTCAGCTGAGTCTTCAATAAATTCTTGCTCAAAGGCTGGATTGGGCTTTTTCCTTTTGTTTGATTCTTGTTGTACATCAGAAGTACGCATTCCTGAAGTGGAAGACCCTTCTTTGTTCATTTTTGGGACCTTCTCCTCATTCTGAGGAGTTTGCATGACTAGATGGGCACTTGAAGTAGTTGTTGGTTCTTCTGATGGTTCTATCCTAATTGACTGTTCCGGCCTATCTAATTGTTCTAGCACCTGCAGGAAAAAATATTCATCAAGATGCTTTTCTAGGTTGATCAGAGCATTTTCTATGTCTATCGTGGTGTTGTCATGATCAATTAAGGTTCCTTCCACTCATTTGATTGGTTGGCATAGGCTTCAATTTCAGGTATGGGATGGTGGATGAAAGGTGCTAACTTGACCTTTTGCCTCTTCTTGGATATGAATTCCAAAGGGTCATATCACCTACCTTGGTCTATTTTGACAATTGTAGGACCCTGTTTATGTCTGAACTGATTCTTGGAGGAGGGCTTCCTATCAGCATTGTCACAATTGGATACACAAATAGGTCAATGAAGTTAGCATATGAATATGGGGACTAATATTTACGGATTAATGGAGTCCAGAAAATGACTGATCTGGGGTAACCTTTTATGTCCAGCTTCTGAAGGGTGAATGGGAATTTGTCTGACTGGTAATATAGGAAAAGGTGATACAAGACAGAGGAGTATTTGAAAACTCTTTCATTGTTCATTCTGAGAAATTGGTCATGCATCCTATCAGCTATAAACTGAGCATATTCATAAATGACAATAAGAGGCTACCCTGGAGTGTATATGGACATGAAAGACAATATGATCTCATCAATATATTCATTGGTGGTATAACCCAGGACACCAGATATCATGGCCACAATATTCCTTCCCCATGAGGAGAAGATGGTAGCTACATAAGGAGGAGCATCCTTCGGGATGTGTTTCTCTTATTTTATGAAATTTTGTAACATTTATGCCAATTTTGTAGTAGTAATCTTAGGGAACTGGTCTAATAAGGTTCCAATTAAAAAATGAGTCAAGTTTTGGCCAGGCTGAAGTTGTAACAACTCATTTATGGCTTTTGCAGTGATAGTGAAAAGTATAGTCTGGTTAGCGGACATGACTACTCTTTGACTTGGAATATAGTTGGCATGATAGTAGTGCACAATTTTTAGGAAAATGTGGACTTGGGGGAACTGGTACTTAGGCAAATTGGATTCCCATAAACCAGTTTCATCAACGTGGTTTAAGTATCTATCCCTAGTTTGGCAATATAATTTGAGCGGGGATTCTTGGACAGAGGTGTCCTTTACCTGGAAAACTTTATCATCCAAGGGGAGGTGGTCCAAGTCTAAATGGGTTGTAGAGATGGGTCTCACATCCATGGCAATTGGGGCAGCCATTCTCAATTCTTGTGGATTTGAGTATGGGGGATGTGATTTACAACGTTTTAGGGCAACGGTGGTTCAGCACAAAGTAGGCTTGAGTTCTTGAGTTTCTTTAATTAATTTTTATCTTAACTAAGAATGCTCAGTAACTGGTTTTAAAATTGACAGGGTTTTTTGGTAAATACTGGTTTAAATACCTAGAACTGAGGTAAAACGACTTTGAACAAGGCGACTAGCGACTGTAAATGGTCGGACGGGCTCTGTGTAGGATGGAAAGCTAACTGGGTGCTTTGCGACGTCTTTGGTGTGTAATTAGATGTGGGTTGATGACTTCGATGTTCGTAGATGACGTGCATGTGTCCAGAGGTTTACAGTTGAAATTTCAGTGAAAACAAATGATTTGGGGCTTTTTGGCTTTTATGCGTGAAGAGTTAGTTTTGGCGGGTAAAGTGTGAACAATTGTCACTTTGTCGTGTAGTGGGAGGGCGGTAAACGGTTTATTTCGCACCGATTTTGGGCGCTTGGTGGTATTTTGGAGGGGCTGCCCGATTCCATTCATTGGCTGACACGTAGCATCAGGGGCTGGTGGAAAAACCACTTTTTTGGGCGGGTAAGGGATAGATGTCGGGTTGGCCGGATATGGATGAGGGTCATCGGATGAGGAGGCAGACGATCACACGATGATCGGGTGGGGAAGATGCACAGAGGCTATTGGGGGGGCGGGCGGGTAAGGGACAGATGTCGGATGGCCGGATATGGATGAGGGTCATCGGATGAGGAGGTAGATGATCGCATGGTGATCGGGTGGGGAAACTGCGTAGAGGCTACTGGGGGGCCCGACGGGCACTTAATTACAGCGGTTTCAAGGATTAATGATGGATTAAAGAGTGATTAGGCCATCGGGGTGATTAACGAAGGATTTAAATTGTGCTTTATTAATTTTGATCGCAGATCGGCCAATTAGAGATTTTGGTCGGGGTTTTAGATGAGAACAATAGTTTATAGTTAAACTAGGGTATAGGGTTAATTAACACATAGGAGCTATTTTCATCGGGATTTAATGTAATAAAATTAGTAACTAATATGAAAAGATGAGCGGAAAAGGGAAAAATCACTATGTAAATGCTCTTTTTGTGAATTTGATGTTTTTCACATATTAACATTAATACTTCGGGTAAAGTGTTTTGGTTGGTTTTTTATATGAAAATGTTTTATGTGGGGGGGAAATGCTTTTCCTAGGCAAAAGTGTTTTATCCTTAGGAAAGGAACATTATTTAGGAAAATGAATGAACTGAAGGGGGGGATGAATTTTTATGAGGGGAATTTAGTACTTGATATCCATAAATCATTGAACCGAGGGTCCGGTCCCTCCAAAAGTCAGAGAAATGCTTTGAGCCTCTTTGACTTAAAGGTTTTAAGTACTTTGAACTTTATTTATGGGAAATTAGCTAAGAAAAAGGTGAAATGAATGGGGGGAGTTAATTAATTGACTTTGAAATCCAGTTGCATGCTTGATTTTCCATTCATATATAGAACATATGATGGAAAATTATAAATATGATTTTGTCTAATCAATCATCATACTTCTACAACCTTTCTCCTACTTACCCATCTACTTTTCCTACCATTTTTACTTCACTTTATTAGGGTACATTTGAGCTAGCAAACCCTTATCATTTTTCTTTTTCTTTACAATAGTAAGCTAACTAAATCTAACCTTATTACATCCAAGGGCTTAGATTAAACACTTGAGCTCCTTTTATTTACTCTACCTATCTAATTATCTGAAGGTTACACTGTTTGGTCAGATTTTTATTCTCTATCTATAGACATGAAATTGAAAACAAGAAATAGCCAAGTTTAAACATTTTGACTATCATGGATTGTGGCAAGGATCCCAAGCTGCACACAATCTTTTATTATGCATAAAAATAAATGGGAGTGGCATTTTGGCTTGCTCACTTTCATGGTCTTTTTTCTTTTCTTGGGGTTCATATTTTTTCATTTTTTTTGACCTTTTTTATTCTTTTTGTTCTTTGATTATTCTTTTAGGACATAGCCTCTTTACATTTTTTAATTTTTTGAATATGGAAAACATTTGCAGGAGCAAAGGTATGTACAATATTAAAAGGTTTAATCTCAGTCATTCAAAATTATGACTCCTATTGATATAGGAACCTAATAGTGGCTCCACTTGGGGATGACATTTCCTGGTGAAATGTCAAGAACTTTGTAGATCAATGGCCTTCTAAATTGCTGTGATATTACCCTAAAACATTTCCCTTTTATGCTTCTGCATTATTACTATTTATGACAGTAAAACTTTTAAATCTTAGGGCCTTCTCTCCGGGCTTCAACTTCAAAAATCACCATACAATCAACTCTATACTTTTGAAAATAAAGTATGTAAATGATAAGTTAAATTAGTAACTAGGTTCAATATAGTGTTTAAGCATTCGACCATTGACTGATCCTCCTTCTGCTTCTGTGCCATCCATTTCTCTTAGGAAAAAAGCATTGTTACCTCTGAAAGCATAAATGACATATGTGCCTTTCCACAGGAAATCAAATTTCCCATGTTTACCTTTATCTTCTCTCCTTGAATCCCATTTTAGAACTTTGTCCCCTAGGTAAAAATCTTTAGCCTTGGTCCTTTTATCAAAAATATTCTTGATCCTTTCCTGCACAACCTGAGATTGGATGTACACTTCTTTCCTGGTTTGCTGCAAATGAATTGTTTGGTTGATTCTTCTTTGGATGTCATTTGGTTCAACTTGCAATTCTTGGAGCAGCTTCATCACTGGTGTTCCCAAAGAAGAAGGGAAAACAACTTCCATTCCATAAAATAATTGATCCAAGTCTGGGTGTGACGAAGGACCCTTCCAAGACCTTTTACTTTCATGATGTGTTAAATTGCATTTTTAAAAGAATATAAATGAATACATGTGCATGCTATAAATAAGAGGAACATGTCAATCATCAACAACATAAAAACATAAGCCGTTGATAACGGAGTTCATCCAGGAGGGACTATGTCTCCGGGCCCTGGTGTCAAGATGGTTTAGGTCGCTGCATTAAGTGTTGTCAATGGTGATGATGTACACAAAAGATGATGTCACAATCATACAAGGAAAATTCCCTCACGCATAAATGGCTCTAAGAGATGTTCCGCTACAGGAACTCTGAATCAAAAGACTCCTATCAGTCTGACATAAAACTCATGCATGATGAGCATCGCACCAACATGGCATAAAAGGGATCTCAATGCAAAACATGCATGACGACAAAATGAGTATCTCATCAACATACAACAAAGGACTCTCAACACATAACATGACGAATCATGACAACAAGTACATCACATAGAAGATTCTGCATCACATCAAGTAAGGAATCATAAAAACATGTAATAAACAAGATCCTGCATCAACATCAATCAAGGATCTGTGCAATACAATGCATAAAGAAATTACATGAACACTACATATACCTCACAACCAAGGACCATCTGAAGATGTCAAACTGTTGAAGCTGTTCAGACCATCGATCTCACGGCATCAATCGTGTGACTGCTCGCACATGGATGTTGACACCTACGTTCCACTTAGAAAAGTGGCTGAAGAATAGAATGACAGAATGATAAATCTAAATGCACCATTAGATTTTTGGTGTCGAGTAGTGCAAAATCGACTATCCAAAATCTGAATTCTGAGAAATTGAGAATCTAGGGCTCAAGGAATCTTTTAGATTCCCTTGGGATTCCTTAAAGATTCTGCTCCATGGGTGGACTGGAAATATGCAACTCAAATGTTGAATCTGACCTTGCCATTGTGATCCCTGTGGAAAACAATCAAAAACAAGTATAAACTTGACTATATTCTGACATGGCAAAATTTTACCTCGGGAAAATTTCAAGGCTTATGGTTTTGCTCCCTATTTTGCAGCGATCATGGTTCCACATGCATTTTAAAAAATGTATAACTTTGATGGATAACGGACAGCACCATTGCATTCGTGGTGATGAGAGGTGTTGAATCCATATAAAATTTGTCAAATTCTGACAAAGTGAAAATTCAGCCTCCCTGCAAAATTCATGGTTCCTCCATTAAAAATTAATTAATTCACCTCGATTTGCATGCCCCCTCCTATTTTTTTCCACATGATATATTTTTAAACAAACAACATACATAAATGGGGGGTTGGGTCTGCATTGGGTGGCCCGCCCCCATACCCCACATGCTGTGTACAAACATGTGGTTATATTACCGTTGGAGTTTGGTAATGTTACGGTTGGCGTGGTACCGCATTAATTGGAGATCATTGTTGGTATGTTGGGTGCATAAAGTTTTGGGGCCGCCCACTTGGGGGCTAGCCATGTGGACTGGGCCGGTTCAACCCCTACCAATCCCGTATCCCATGTGATATGGCATACTATGAGGGGTATCGAGGTGTGGCCCAGGTCCACCAGCAGTGGCCCGCGCCCAGCCCCATTAATACATGGGTTTAACATATGTGCGGTTATGGTATGAGGACTCGGCAGGGTGATGGCCGCCAAGCCAAACATTAAAATGTTTTTATTTGGATAAGGTTATGGGAGGGTTAGCGGGGGTGATGGCTTGTCATCCCAAAAATTTTAAAATTTGTTATGATATATATTCGGGGGTGGTGGGGGTGGTGGCCTGCACCATATTATATCTATACTATATCTTAGTATATCTATATATAGGATTATCTATAGATATTAATATTTTTATATTTATAGTATATATATTTAATATTATTATTATAGTCTATATTATAATTATAATTTTTATAACTAGAGGTCATTTTCAAATTTTTAGAAAATAAGGGTTATTGGGAAAATTAACGAGGCTGCAATTTCAACCGATTTCGAGAGCTAGGTTTATGCCTCAGGGTCGGTCAAATTGTAGGACACTTAAACCTGGCCCACAACCCAACTTTGACTAGCCCGTTCTCCCTCATATGAGCTCAGATTGACGAACCGATTGCACCTTTGCGATCAGGATGATGAGATCTACCCTTTGGTCCTAGGTCAAAGTCATTCTGAGCACTTTGATTTTTGAGTGTTCATAGGCCCTCTTTGTCCTGTGTGTCTCTTTGGAGCCACCTAGATCAATCCTCCCCACTGAGGAGCTTTTGGTCCTCCAAAAGCATGAACAATAATTTGCAACTTCTTTGTACCCTGTCTGCATCACAAGCGTCTTGAAAAGGTCTCACTTCCATCTCCTTCACCTTTGTTCTTTGGAGCTTTGTACCCTGTCTGCATCACAAGCGTCTTGAAAAGGTCTCACTTCCATCTCCTTCACCTTTGTTCTTTGGAGCCTTAAGCGATGAGCTGACACCTGCTACCTCTGCAACCTGTAGTAAATTGTTTTCAAATTACATGCTTGATTAACATGACCAACTAATGACCCAAACGTCCCACACTTTCCACAAGTTTATAACACATACTCAGTGGTCAATTTTACAACAAGATGGACTTATGACAACAAGGCCAACTTATCATGGTTGCTTCAACAAGTGATGGAAAACACATCATCACTACAACACATGATTTACAAAGATAATGCCAAACACTATTGTGATGGACATCATTTTCACAGTTTATCATGCAACAAAAAATAAGACTAGACATCATTGTCGCTGAACAAGTGATGGAAAAAACATCATCACTTTTACATTTTAAATGCAACAAATGATTTACAAAAGAACGACCATGAAACGCTAACATATATAGAAACCATTTTTCACTTATAAATGTGAATGGGTCACGTCTTTGTGGAGCATTCGATTGTCGAACGATAACTTCACCTAGTTCACACACCAACACTTTGTCTTTAAGGTACTGCTCTGGATGGAGCCTCCAACAAGTGGCTCTTTGATGGCCACTTCTATCGCAATGACTGCAGTAGGTTTTCTTCCTCCATATCTGCTTAACCTATTTCTTTTCATGTTGTTGAGAGGATCTTTCACACCTTATCCTTTTGTGTGCTTCCATTCTTTTCCAACACTTAGAAAATGTATGGTTATGTAATCCATAGAAGGTGCATGCTTTTTGATGCCATGTTTTACATTCATTATTATCAACATGATCATAATCGAAATGAACATTCGAAATTCAAAAGTGGTTATACCTTCCCTTGCAGTCTTTGATGTCAATATGGTGATGAGAGCTTGCCTCAGCTCTCTCCCTGCAATAGGAACTGTCGTGGGATGATGGGGATGTGTTCCTATCATTCTCTTTCCTTAACAATTTCAACAATGTCTCGGACGACTCTCACGCCTTCGAGCACTCTCCTTTAGTGTATCTCGAGCCTACAAATCGATGTTCGTGCACAACCTCCAAAGGTTGAGTTATGCCTTGGTTATTAACACCAAGTTCTTCTTTCTCCTCGTGCCTCATCCTTGTAAAGAGCCTCATGGTTGTCCCTGTAATTGGGATCTCCAAATCTCTAACAGAACTCATACTATTTGAAGAGGAAACTGAAAGGAAGTCAACATATTTTACCTCCTCTTTTGATTTGGAAAGAACTGATGAGGGTTTCTCATCATCTATCATTGGTGGTTCATTAACTATCGTGGCACATTCCCCAACTTCCTTTCTGACATACCCAAGTCCTGTGTGACGAGGTAATTCCTCTACTTTGATGGGGTTGACAATGCCTTGGCCATTAATGCCTAATCCTTTTCCTTCATACCCCATTCTCTTCAACAATTTGGAGCCAATTCCTGTGGTGTGATTTTCAAAAACAACGAAATCATCATCAGGACACATACATGAATTTGGAGAACTACTTTTTACCTCATATGGGTCACGCTACAGCTTTTCCAAGGCCTCTTCCTTTGCTTGCAGATGTCGTAGAAAACTATGTTTCTCCTCTTTATCTTCATGTAGGCGCATCTTCAATTCAACGTTCTCTGTTTGAAGATTATATTTGTTTTGCTTCAGTTCTTCCATGGCCTCTTCTGTGTCTTGCAACTGAAGATGCAATTGCTCCTTTTCCTCTGTCTCTTTATGTAGAGTTTCATACATGATTTCCACTCTTTTGGAAATGTTGAGCATGGTCTCGTACATTGCTTTTTCATCCTCTGTTGCTACACGTTCCATTGTTCATACTGTAATTCACATCAATACAAAGACCTCTCTGATACCACTTGATCCAGGTTCGGGTGTGACGAAGGACCCTTCCAAGAACTTTTACTTTCGTGATGTTTTTAATTGCATTTTTAAAAGAACATAAATGAATACATGTGTTACTGTAAAGAAGAGGAACATGTGAATCATCAGCAACATAAAAACATAAGTTGTTGATAATGGAGTTCGTCCAGGAGGGACTATGTCTCCAAGCCCTAGTGTCAAAGTGGTTTAGGCCGCTACATTAAATGCTGTTAATAGTCGTGATGTACACAAGAGATGATGTTGCGATCATACAAGGGAAATTCCCTCATGCAGGAGTGGCTCTAAGAGATGTTCCGCTACAGGAATTCTCAATCAAAAGACTCCTATCAGTATGACATAAAACTCATGCATGATGAGCATCCCACCAACATGGCATAAAAGGGATCTCAAAGCAAAACATGCATGAAGACAACTTGAGTATCCCATAAACATACAACAAGGGATCTCAACACATAACATGACGAATCATGACAGCAAGTACATCACATAGAAGATTCCGCATCACATCAAGCAAGGAATCATAAAAACATGTAAGAAACAAGATCCTGCATCAACATCAATCAAGGATCTGTGCAGCACAATGCATAAAGAAGAAGTACATGAACACTGCATATACCTCACAACTAGGGGCCATCTGAAGAAGCAGATGTCAAACTGCTGAAACTGTTCAGACCATCAATCTCACAGCATCAATCGTATGACTGCTTGCACATGGAAGTTGACACTTGCATTCCACTTAGAAAAGTGGCTGAAGAATAGAATGAGAGAATGAGAAATCTGAATGCACCATCAAATTTTTGGCATCGAGTAGTGAAAAATCGACTGTCCAAAATCTGAATTCTAAGAAATTGAGAATCTGGGGCTTAAGGAATCTTTTAGATTCCCTAAGGATTCCTCAAAGATTCTGCTCCATGGGTGGACTAGAAATATGCAACTCAAATGGAGAATCTGACCTCGCCATTGCAATCCCTGTGGAAAACCATGAAAAACAAGTATAAACTTGACTATATTCCGACATGGAAAAATTTTACCTCCTTAGGAAAATTTCAAGGCTCATGGTTTTGCTCCTTGTTTTTGCAGCAATCATGGTTCCACATGCATTCTGAAAAATGACCGAAAATGCAAAACTCTGATGGAGAAATGGATAGCGCCATTGCGTTCATGGCGGCGAGAGGTGTTGAATCCATATAAAATTTATCAAATTCTGACAAAGTGAAAATTTAGCCCTCCTACAAAATTCATGGTTCCTACATTAAAAATTAATTAATTCGCCTTGATTTGTGTGCACACTCCTGGTTCCTCCATCTCCCTCGAACTACATGCATTGGTAATATTCTAGGTTTATATTAAAATTCATGGGTGGATAAGCCAAGGAATTAGTTGTGGCATTGTGGTAAATAAGGAATTTGGTTGAGGAGGGGTTAGGTGGTCAAACCCTGCCCCTCCTATTTTTTTCACATGATATATTTTTAAAAAACCAACATACATAAATGGAGGGTTGGGTCCGCATTGGGCCACCCGCGCCCACCCCCATTAATACATGGGTTTAACATATGTGCAGTTATGGTATGAGGGCTCGGCGAGGTGATGGCCGTCGAGCCAAACATTAAATTTTTTTTATTTGAATAAGGTTGCGGGAGGGTCGGTGGGGGTGACGGTCCGTTGGCCCAAAAATTTTAAAATTTGTTATGATATATATTAGGGGGTGGCGGGGGTGGTGGCCCACCACCATATAT
>APFE030355834.1:391813-411329 GCA_000404065.3 Pinus taeda
ACTTGACCAATTATTCTGAATTTGATGAGGAAGGCTTTTATGCAAATGTGCACTATTGTCATTGTTTGAAAGCATTTCTATGTTGAAGAAGGAATTTTGAATAGAGATTGATATTTCAGATTTATCTACAGCTCACATGGTACTATTATCTGCGTCTATATTCATTTTCGTTATATGAATTGTTGTTTAAATCGCTCTTGCTATTATCGCTTATATATATATGTGTGTGTGTTTTTCACAGCATTCCTTATGCATTCCACTATTGGTTGTTTATCGCATGCTTCCCTTTCAATCGTATATATGTATCGATGATATAAACAGTGAATGCAGTAAATTTTATTTATCGCTTCATTGTGACTATTCATGTGAAGCAATCTTTGAATGATTGAACATCTCTTATTTATTTTACAGATTCATCTATATGCCTTCTAGATAGATAAATATTATTTAACACTGCATTCCGAATGAATAAGTTGTTCCCGGGATTAGTATTAGTTTCCCTATTTTTGTCAATAGAATAAGTTAGTCGCCTATCACTTAAGCAATTGATTCATCACCCATCCATCCCTTTTATTTCATTATCGGGAAACTGGTCCCATTATCTCCAGTTGGAGCCACCATTCCAAACGGAAAAGGAGCTGTACCAAGGTCCGGACCGGGTGGTTATCCCCAATGTTGTGGCAGTGATTTCCGAGGCCTCAACAGGTCACTAGGCATTAGGTCTGGGGTTTGATTTTACCCTTGTTAAAGTTGTCCAAATGATGTTCCATGTCACCATTCAGCTGAGTCTACCATCATTCATAGGGTTGTCATCATCATGTCAAGTTCCATTGGGTCATTTCACACCTTGTTCATGTTTCAGTTGCCCCTATGGCAAGGTTCATTTCCCTCTCCTAGGGTTTTGAAGCTAATTTCTCTTGGATGGTCAAATCATCGGAAAAATTGTATCCTGATGTTCATACACCTTCCCCTATCCCTAAAATACCTTATCAAACACTTTCCATCACTGAGATCGCCCAAATTCCTTATTTTCGCACAAACTCTAGTTCCTTGCTACAACCTGGCAATTTTCTATGCTTGGGCCTGTGTTTTGCCTTTTTTGGACCCCTTCTCCTCTCTCAATTTCTGAGATTTAACTTTCCCCTACTTCCTAACATACCTCCATACTTCCAAAAATTTCCCCAAGAATTTAGAAGCTCCCTATCCCCTTCATTTTGCTTCATTCCGGCAAATCCCTTGTCCCACACATCGGGATATGTTTCACTCAAATGAGGTTTCTAAGTAATCTAAGATGAATTTGGAAAAATTGAGAGAGGTTTTTGTCGAAAATAGACCAAGGAATAAAAACCTCCTTCACTTGTTACACAGGTGTCATGGTTCTGAAGAAATGTCAGACATACAATTGTCTCGAGAGAATTGATGCACCTCTAGAGCGACCTCGGGAAAATCAAGTTTGCTCCCAGATATGTTCACCAAATGACTTTCTTGATGATTCAAATGATAACTAGACACAAATATATTTCCCATGAGCTATCATGAGCTCAATTTGGAGTTGAGGAAGGCATTCAAAAGTTGACTATAACAGCACTCTGCCTTTAGGCAGCCTCATTTGGCACAGTTCGACCAGTCTTGGGAGATTTGATTTTTAACAGAGCAAATGAACTCCAAATCGACAAATTCTAGTTGGGTTGGAACTTAGACACACAGAGATTTCCAATGAGCTATGATGATTGCAATTTGGGGTTGTGAAAGACATTCAAAAGTTGCCCGAAACAGTACTCTGCCTTGAGGCAGCCTCATCTGGCACAGTTTGACCAGTCTTGTGAGATTCGATTTTTGACAGGGAAAATGAACTCCAAATCAAACAATTCTGGTGGGGGTTGGAAAGTAGACAGGACATACTTTCCAAAAAGATATCCTGCACACAATTTTGACATCAAAAAGGCCTCCAAAAGTCACCTGGAAACGAGCGTGACGCACAGGAGGAGTACAGCGGTTTTATAAATATTTTCACTCCATATGGTCAGTTATACAAGTGGAAAAAGAAGGCAAAGGGTCACCCAAGCCATTTGTCATGTTTGTAACACTACACCTGTAGCTGATGGTTGGCTCTCCACCTTCATTTGGTGACCCTTGGTCGTTCTATCTCTTCATAGCACATTCTATATATTGTATGCAAACCATTTGCAAAGTAAGTGGGTTGGTTGGCTTGTAACTTCAAGGAGACTGTGGGAAAGAAACTTTGTTTCTGCATTGTATATTTTTACAGAGAATTAATGAAAGACAGCAGCTCTGATTCATGAGATTCATGTCATTGTGAGTGTAGCAAATGTGCCTCTTATGTTTCATATGTATCTTGTTATGTTTCATAGTTCATTTCTGGTGAAATTTTTCGAGTGAGATCAGGTAGAATTCAATTCTATTGCTCTACCTGTGGGAAAATTTCATGTGCAGTGTTTCATTCTTCTGTTGAAAATGATTCATGTTTTCCATGCCCTTTTCACCTTCTTAATCAATCTCTCCATTTCTTTTTTATGTTCCATAGTTTCATTTCGTATCCATTTCTGGTGAAATTTTTCGAGCGAGATCAGGTAGAATTCAATTCTATTGCTCTACCTGTGGGAAAATTTCATGTATAGTGTTCATTCTTCTGTTGAAAAGGATTCATGTCATCCATGCCCTTTTCACCTTCTTAATCAATCTTTCCATTCTGCCACATCTTAAAACCAAAATTGTTATGCTTTCCGCCTACCTTGCCTCACGAAATAATCTGTGCCTTTATGTTAAGTTCTTTGTTCATTGAGGTTCAATGGTCCCATAACATCCCAGAAACATAGTCATTCATAAAAATCACTCCTTATATTCATTTCCACTTACTAGCCTAAGATAAATAGTTCATTTGAAAGTCATCTCAGTCCTTTTCGTTCATCTATTCACTGAATGTGACCTGGAGAGAGCCCTCTCCTATTCTGGTAGGGCTAGCTACCAGACTGAGCGTGGTTTGTGGTTACCCTGAATTTTTCCTTCCTTCAGCCTGAGGCGGATTCAGGTGCTAACACATAGAATGACCTACTTTCTGTGGTGTTGCTTCATCCATCCAGGTAGAATCCTCCATCAGACGATCTTTCCACTTTACAAGATATTCCAACTATTCTTTCCTTTTGGTCTTCTTGGCAACACATGTATCCAAAATCTGTTCATCCTCTAAACTCTTTTCCATAGGAATTTGCTTCAGCCACTGTTGTTCATTTCCTTCATCCTGGTCAACATTCCCAGAAGCTTGATCTGCATCACCAACTGTGTAGCGATACAAATCCGCTACATTAAAAATGGTTGAAATGCCAATTTCTTGAGGTAACTCCAGCTCATAAGCATTCTCTGAAAACTTGTGGAGGACCTTACAAGGTCCTATCTTCTTCATTTTCAATTTGTTATATTCTCCCCTTGAGAACCTCTCTTTTCTTAGGTGATCCAGTACCATATCTCCCACTTCAAAGTTTACCTCTTTCCTATCTACATTTGTCTGTCCTTTCCCTTTGGAAAAATCATGTCCTCTGCTAGAGTTTTTCTTACTAGTTTTCGTTTCTTCTACCTTCAAAGTGCACTGGTATGCTTCCTCTATTGTCCTTCGAGAAAGTATGTTGATTTCATCTTCAATATCTAGCCTCAAACCATTGATATACCTTGTTGTCTTTTCTGGAGTATCTTCTACATAACCTGCTCTCAAATTGACCTTGTAAAACTCTTCGGTGTATTCTCTCACTATCATTATCTTTTGTTTAGGATTTTGCATATGTTTGTAAAGAGTTAGCTGGTAATCCTTTGGCAAGAACTTACTCTTCATCTTTGCCACCATTTTATCCCAGCTCTTGTTCAATGGTTTTTCCTTATTCCTTCTTTCAGCCTATACATTGTCCCACCATAGTGCAACATGGCCTTTCAACCTTGTCACAACAAACTTGACTCTCTTATCCTCGCTTTCAAACTTCCATCACAAATAGAGATTTCAGGCTTTGGCCTTGAACTTGAGCCCCTTATTGTTCTCAACAACTTAATCTTAGCAGCTTCTTCAACAGGTGTTGCTCCTTCTTCTTCAAGTTCCTCTTCAGCCTCATTAACATCTCCACCTTCAAGATCCCATTGTCTCCCTACTTTCATGGCTTCTAACCGAATTTGAAGTCTCCTTATCTATTCTCGGAGTTCTGCAGTTCCCGCGAGTCTGCCTCCTCGGCCTCATGCCCTTCCTGCATTCCTATTCATCTCTCTATCCTATAGAGACCAACAAAGTTAAGGCTCTGATACCACAAATTGATGGTTGTTATCTCAGCAAACCACAATGTTGTTATAGGATGAACAACAAATATTTACTCTTACAACAAACTACAGTGTTGTTATAGGCTCTCTCAACAAACTACAATGTTGTTACAGACTCTCATAGCAAACTATAATGTTGTTATAGGCTCTCACAGCAAACTATAGTGTTGTTACAGGCTCTCACAGCAAACTACGGTGTTGTTACAGGACTCTCATAGAAAACTATGATGTTGTTACAGGAGGAACACATTGTTTTTTTTCCAATCACGTAGTCTGTAAAAACACATTTTGAAGATCCCTTCGTAACTCCCAAAAGAAGGATATTTTTCGGAAATTTATCGTGAGTTACCAAATAGACCCGTCTTTGAACAAAACCCAGATGCCAGAATTTCGAAATTCGTCTTCCTTTGATCAGAAATCGACCCGCAAAATTGATGATGGTTTTCCTTTACGAATTTTCTTTCTTTTGTTTGCTAGATACAGAGTGCTCTGTATTCTTGAATCTAAAATGTAAAATGACTCTTTCCAATACACAATCTTGGATGCAAAAGTACTGGATTAAAATATTAAGTGAAATATGATTCTCCGGGTTCTCATTTAAACGTAAATAACATAGAAAACACAATGCAAGAATTCCTCATTCAACACAACAATTTAAAGACCAAATCAATTTCAATCTCCTGATATTAATATTATGGTTCATAAACCTCACAAACACATAATAAAATAATTGTCTCACGCAAACTTACAGATTCAATTTGCTGCTACAAAAACCACTCGTCTAAAAAATGTTGTTCAATTAACTTCAATCTCACACCAAAATTTCCAGCACCCAAAAATGTTCCTCCTCTCTCCTCAAAAACTAAAAATTTATTGTCCAAGAAAAGGAGTTCATGGATGTGAACCAATTTCCCTTAGCCCTAACTACCTACTAACTATAAAATCATTTCTTTTAACTAGATATTCCTAACTAATCTTAACTGGATATCAAAAACGTTTTCAAAAATAAACTTTAAAATGTTCTAGCCTTGACATGTGATCAATCCATCACATTGCTAGGCTCTTGGTCTGACTTTAATAACTTACCATTTTTATGTGCTCGGCCTAATGCACCTACACCAGTAAACAAACCCTTCTCTAATATATGTCAAACTAATAAACAAATGTTGTGCTCTTGCCCAACATACTAGAGGTTGCACTCTCGATTATGGGCCATGATACTCCCTTCCTGAGGTTGTGAACAAAAGGCGCTCTTGCTCAACAAAACATAGGTTGCGCTCTATATTACTCCCATGTCCTACAATACTCCCTTGGCCACAATAATCCCTGCTTGAGGTTGCAAATAGAGATCTTTCAAAACATAACAATGGCGCTCTCAATTACTCAGTTGTCTCACCCAACAGAATAGGGGTGCTCTCGATTACACACACGACCGATACTCCCTGCATTTTTGGCCTCCGCCTGGCCAATATTTGGTATAAAAAACACCTTATAATATATATTATTATATAACATATAAAACCCCTATAACCCCTTGTTATATAGTCAATATATTATTTTATGTTTTTCTTATTTTGTATGCCACAATATGAATGCACATGATATCGTATTGCTTCCTCAGTCAAGTCCCCATGGTTGGAAGTCTCCTTGAGCCTTCCAATATGAAGCTCCAATAATGGCTTAAGAGTTTAATTTAGTTTCCCACCTCTAAAGCATTGACTCTTAAATTTTCAAATGTATTATGTATGAATTATGGTGTAGGAATTTGAAAATATGGTTATTCTCTTATAATGAAATATTGTCTTTAATATATATGTGTGTGTGTGTGTGTGTGTGTGTGTGTGTGTGTCAAAAAGATTCTATTAATCAAAGAGCATATATAGAGATGTCAAAATGCATGCGGTCTCACCCCAACCAGGTTTGTTGACCAATGTGATAACCATACAATAAACAAAAAGAAAAATGGCTAGCTGAGAGGTCCATAGCCTTAGAGGCCTAACATACCACAAAAATTGAAGAACAAGAAAAAAAACAGTGACCATAATTAGTCGTCAAAGGTAATTGAAGTAGGATTATCTGGCCCTATACCTAGAGGAGGAGGAGGAGGAAGAGGGGGGTGATACATACAATTGACATGGTGCTCAAAGTGAGCAAGCCAAGTTTCCAGTTTTTCAACTTTCTCTGTCAGCAGATTTTTCATGTGCCAGACAACCACCACCCTTTCACATACATGGCACTAGAAGTATTGGAGTTGTTCAAGTTTTGACATGACGGCTTCATGCTCCTCCCTTCGAGCTCTATCGAGAGCTTCTAACTGAGCAATGACAAATTGAACCAACTCCTAGACCGTCGTGGAAGTCCCAAAATGCCTGGAAGGAGCATGACCTACTGACCCTGCATGTCCTTCACTGTTGCATCGACCCTGACAGGCCATAGAATGACCACAACCTTGTCCTCTGCCACCTCCACCAATGCCACAACCACATTGAATTGAAATATTGTTTTAATTCCTCTATGGAGACAACCAAGGACCTACGCCCCCACAGGTTCTGCAACCCCCATGCCCAACACCATGCATTGTACCCGTACCCCACCTAGGCTTTCGCCACTCACATATGTTGTGCCACCCCCAGTTACTGCAAGAGAAGGTGAACCTTACATCTTTGTTAGGGCCAAGACACGCGAAGAGCGAGGGCTACACTTCATGATGAAATCCAGAAGGAAATCGAGGCCCTTGAGGCAATATCCAAACCGAAACAAAGGCCACCGGAATGAACCCAGTAGCACACAAGAAAGAATTGAAAGGCCCAATGAAAAACAACCTTCCACCAATAGCTAAGCAAACCTCGCCGCATACTGAGAGGGAAATATAATCTAATGAAAAAATTCCCTCAACGGGAAATTCACCACCATACTAGAACCGAACTAGACCAGAACAAGCGAATGAAACAACAACGAAAAAGGCTAGAAGATGAATAGAAAACAAAATACTAGAGAAACTGAAAAGTGGGCTCCAAGACTCCAAACCAATGCCAAAGACGCAAAGAAACAATGAAGGGAGGTCTAAAACCAGTGACCTTGAATGGGAAGAACTAAGGGACGATAACACCCAAAGACCAACACCACCTCTAAACCAATTTTGTGGCCCAAAAGGAAACAACACCACTAGAAGACCCAAATCCAACTAAACAAGCGACAGACACCAGACACATACAAACCAAGAAGCACCCACCGAAAGACCAATGCAAGAAACCTAGAGAACACAAAGCGACTAAACCCGAAACCATCCAAAGTCATAGACGAAACACTATCTCATTTAGGAAGGAGAGGGAAAGTTTCTCAAATTGCAAGGAGGAAAGAAAGAACATTGAATTAGGCATGTAGGAGGAGAAAAATACAAATGACCACCACCTATCCCAATGACCAAAAGAGATAGGGGCATAGAGCAGTGCACAATGCTCAGTGAGCTAGAGAACAACTAGAAAAATTCACGAGCCATGCAATTTAACTGAGTGTTTGACGGCGCCATTGAAACCCAAATGAGAGTGAATCTAATGCGCGCAGATGAGGGAGAGATTTTCACACAAGAGAACCCAAAAATAATTACTACCACATGGTAGAGGGGCTGATGTCCTACCCTCCCCAATTTAATCGAGGACCAAGTGTCATTCGTCACGTGACGAGTGGCTTTTATACCCAATAATGATGTTTTAATATTTATTTTAAAATTTAGAATGATAAATTTATTGGAAATTTCATTTGCTTTTTCTATTAATGTAATTGATTTTATAAAAATGTCTCTCATTTATGAACAATGTTTCTCAAAAAGATTCCATGTTAAGAAATCTAAAACCCAAAAACACATGATTTTATTGAATTTGAATATAAAAGTTTTAATAATTGTAACAGGGGTTTCTTACCATATCATAAAAAAATAAATACATGTTATAAATTGAAATATTTTTAAAATAATTGAAATTAAAGTTTTATTGCAAATTTATAATGGTTAATTGTTAGTTTAAAAAATAAGTTAAATTTAATTCGATATATTGTTAATTACAATTTTTTTAATTTATAATATGTATTATCATATTAAAATAATTTAAATTAGTAAAAATGAAATTTCTATTAAAAATAATAATAAATTAATTGATAAACATATAAATTGAAATTGAAATTTTATTATAAGTTAAAATGTTATATATATATATATATATTATATATATATATATATAGAGAGAGAGAGAGAGAGAGAGAGAGAGAGAGAGAGAGAGAGTTTAAATAATAGTTATAAATTAAAGATCGATAAAAATAAAAATAAATTTATATTTATAATTCATTATATTTCAAAGTTTTATATTTAAATTTAATTAATAAACATATAAAAACGAAATATTTTCTAGGCACATGGGTGTGCATGTGCTTTTCTCTCATTTTAATAAAATTAAAAATGAGAATATTTTGTATAGAGAATGTAAATTTTATATAAATATAAATAATATTATTAAGAACTAGTGCAGATTTATCATAATTCTGAATTGACTAACCCCAAGAGAAATTAAATCACTCTAGGTGTAATTTTTTTTCTAAAATTTACAATTAAGATAAATTTGTACTCACATTTATTTATACTTGTATATAAATAAAAATGTTAAATGATTTAAAAGAAATTAAAAAATAATATTTTTACATTATTTTTGAAGATTTATTTTTTTATAAAGAAATAATTAAATTTTTATAATAACTAATAAATATTTACATTAATTTTAAGACTCTTCTCACTCATGTTATTTTATATGGATGTGAGACTTGGGGCTTATATATATCTAGAGAGTCCTCGAGGAAGATTAAAGAGATCAAAAAGTAATTTGTAACCTACAATCTAATGATTAAAGGAATTGCTCCCTATCATATCCTCCTTATTGAATCAAGTCTTTCCCCATTAAAAGCCTAGCTATGATATATTTCCCTACTCTATTTGATTAGATTTGATATTATCTAAACCTTGATATAGCCTTATGGCACATAGATTATCCTTTAAAGACCTCGAGTCGAGGATCCAACTATTTTGACTATCATTATTAATGGATGCGATGATGATTGTCATGTGCTAAATTGATGTTATTATTGGTTGGTGACAATGATTGTGATGCACCTAATAGATTATTATGTATAATCATAACGATAATTTAATTATATGCTACCACATTTACATATTCTAGGGACTATCGTCTTTATTCTAGTTAGCAATTATGTTGATGATTATGTTAATGATATTTTAGCATGTGCAACTAGATCATTAACTAGCCTTATAAGTAGATGTTATTGATGGTTATTTGAGTGTGACAAGAGACCACTTGGATGCACATGCATGTGATGATTCAACGAGCTTTTGTTTGATCAATTGCATACTATTAATACTATAATTCAAAATTTTAACAAATATTTTGTCATGGTTACTAATGTCATGGTAGTGGCTACAATTGCATTCAATTTCTTGGTTGAGTGACTCACAGATGGGTGATGGAGCTATATAAGATAAATGGACTTTCATTGAAGTAGTGGGATAGTGTCCCTCATTCCACTCGCAAGCACTCTCGTCTTGACTAGGATTGTAACATATTGGGATTCCTTCACCTTGAAACTCACAATGCCATGAGGACAGACCCTAGATTATGTCACTTACGAGACTAGGGATGTACATTAAGGAAAATTCCTTGATCCTTAACACAATTAGTCTCACAACATAGGTCAATATAGGATATGATAGTGGTCTCCATTTCATTCCCAGTTTCCCCTCTTATTGACTAATGCCTAAAGGGCAAGTGGCATGTCACCCTTATAATTTTGAAAAGACGTTCTTGAAGGGCGTGACTGAATTGGCACCCTTGGCATTAGGAAAAATTTAAAAGGTAAATGATGGCTCACACTCATGCAATTATAAACACTAAAACACACAATGTAAATAAGAGAGCATTGAGGAAATTTACTTTAGAAGTTAAACTTTTGGAAGGGAGAATAGTTATAGATCTAAAAGTTGAACCGAATAAGTAATCCTACCATCCTCACTCTCGGGAACCTTTTAACACAAACGCACACATATGAATCACAAGTATATAAACTATCATGATAGCAAAGAGAAAATGGAACATAAAGTCAAAATATAAATATCAATCTAGTAACAATTTATTCTCATTAAGAAAAAGGGGTTGTGCATGAAATTAGAGACTAATAAATTTAAATTTTGAGAAAATTAATTCCATGAGAGAACCTCCATGTGGAAAGAGCATAATACAAAAATCTTCTACTAAGATTTTAATTTGAGAAAAAGAAGTGAATAGTTGGGGGAAAAAACTAAGACATACCCATTGACTTAAGTTAATACATAAATGGGTAGTATAAATTAGAATAAATGGACAACTAGGAGAAGAAATATGGAAACATGTGTAGGTGAAGGCAAATAACATTTTTGATAAGACATTAAGAAAATAATTTCATGAGAGTATTGATGAGGGGTTGACATGTGGATAGATGAATAATCAAAATAGTGCAATAAATAAAACAATTATTTTGCATAAGGTTCCAAGTGTCACTATTAAAAAAATATATAAAAGAATGAAAAAATTATGAGAAAGAGGCTTGAGTACCCCTACTATTGGATGGATATCCTAATGACAATTTTCATTTTGAGGATTATTGATATTTGTGGTGAGTTTGGTTAAAGTGGATGTCCTATGAGTGGAAACCTCTTCAGCTTGAGGGATCTCCTTCACTTGCTAGTGCATTCATCTTTCGTATAACCCCATCATAGCTCAGAGGTTTGCAGTGAATAAGAGTACTCAAGCAACGGCTAGGAGGTCAACCAATGAGTTAGTGAAGTTTGTCCAGGTCATAGGAGTTCAACGAGTTCGCGAGGACCACGTCAAGAGAGCACAATAATCAACAATCAAAGTTCAAATTATAAATATCCTTAGTAAACATAAATTATGTTTATGGAATTGACCAAATGATATATATTCTTATGATTAATGTAACTAATGATATGAGACCTTTCGATTCAATTGTAACTGTTGGTTTATGTAATTCTTATTTGATGGATGTATTGATTAATGTTTTCAATTACATCTACATGAATTTATAATGTCATTACAATGAAATTATATAAAATTTGGGGTCACTTAGGAATTTTCCTACATATTTTATTATGCAACGAGCTCACAAAATAGAGAAAAGATAGATCAACAACTTCAAAATCAGCCTCTTCGTGGGGGAAACCTCCTTGACATTACACAAATGAACAATTCTTGGATGATACAAATGACAAGACCTCCTTTCTATATGTAGGAGTCTAAGGGGTCGCAATATAATCAGAGCCTACATAACAATAATATTGTAAGGGCACAACACTAACAATAGTGGGCTTCTATGGGGCACAATAATAACAATATGGGGACTATATGGGCACAACAATACAATAAGGGGGTTGCACTAATAACAATAAGGGGCTACACTGGTAGTATAGGGACCTAACATATATGTAGTAACCTTCCTATATTACGGATAGTTATCTTATGTATAAAAAGAAGTTAAACAACATGGAAACCAATAGGTTTCTTAAAATTTCTTTTTAATTGTAGCCAAATCCCCCACCTTTGGCTCAACCTAAAGTGACGTAAGGATGCCCAGTCTTAGCTAGACCATTGGAAGATAAAGGAGGAGATCATCTTGCAGAATAAGGATAATATTTAAAATATTATTACTTCCAAATTTAAGGAGAAATTGTGGGGCCATAAATAGTTAGGAGGAAAAAAGAAACTAAGATATTAGAAGAATGTGACAAACTCCGATCTCAAAACCTAAAAGTATCTCTCTATCTTGAGTCATTCTTAAGAAGAAAATAAGCATTGCTAAGACAAAAACCAATTCTCATGACTTTCATGGAGAAATTTGGAATTGGCCAATTCCAAAACCACAGTGGGATGAGATAGTTTGATAAGTATGGTATACTATGAGGGTTGAAAATGAGAGGCACTTCTCTTGGATTGTCCATCTTATACTCACATTTGTTCTAATTTTAAAAATATTTATCACACTACCAACCTTCTTAACCATTTAAGTTAACAAAACTATGATAATATGAGAACTCTTATCCCACTTATTTTCTAATATAAAAATAAAATTAAAAAAAAATCTAAATAATCTCTTGACTTCCTAAAACCTAATAAACCATATTAATTTTAATGAAAGTTCATCATTATTATTACTTATTAATAAAAAATAATTAAATTTTAGAACAATAATCATCTAATTTAAAATTATAACTTTATTTCTACCAAAATGAAATCAGGTATCTTATGAACTTTAAAATCCATTATAGTATTTGTCTTTAAACTATTTAAAAATATTGTATGAAAATTACTAGATAGCTCGGCTTATATTCAAGGTTTACAAACTATGACTCTTATATCATGCTAAATTTATATTAAAAAAATAATCATTATTTATTGAAATAAAATAAAAAAACAAAACTTAATAAATAACAATATATATAACAATTTTATAATAAATAAAATAGGAAAGATAAACTATCCTAAATAATTTAGGTTTACAAACTACGAGTCTTAATATCAGCTAAATTTATATTAAAAAAAAATCATTATATTCAATAAAATAAAAACAAAACCTTAATAAATAACAATATTTATTACAAATTTTATATAAAATTAGGAAAGATAAAACTTTATCATAAATATTTAAGTTTACAAACTATGATCCTTATATCATGCTAAATTTATATTTAAAAAATAATCATTATTTATTGAAATAAAATAAAAACAAAACCTTAATAAATAACAATATTTACTACAAATTTTATAATAAATAAAATAGGAAAGATAAACTATTATCATAAATAATCTAGCGCTTCACATAGTTCGAAGTGATGACAGCCACTTTTCCATCATGGAAAATTATTATAATGCGTAAATGAGGTTAAAGAGTTATAATAATTATATGAGATGGGCGAACAGAGTTTCCCGGCAGTTTCACTGCCGTCCTTCACTATTTTTCTATTGATATTCTTAAAATAGAAATATTTTTTGCCCGATATATACATGAAAGATTGAAGGGTAACAAAAGGAAATCTCTGTACATCAGAAATATGAAAAGACGCTCATTCTGTTAAACTTATACCACCATCATAACCTACCACATAGCAACACACACACAGAAAAAAAAACATTTAAATCAACTGGAAAAAAGTTAAGGAAACGAAGGAAAATGAAAATAGAAGACACTGAAACCTACACACCAGATTGTTAACATAGAATTTCATATGTTATAAATTCAAAGACTGCAAATAATTAATTTGTCTGAAACCATTATATGAAAAATTTAATAAAGTGCATCTAAACCAATCATAAATATAATAACAAGAGAATTCTGGCGAATTGCAATACATTCCAAAGCCTTATATTACAGGTAAAAGTGTCTCACACCAATTTCCCTTAGCCACAACTACCTATTAACTATAAAATCATTTCTTTTAACTAGATATTCCTAACTAATATTAACTAAATATCAAAAATGTTTTCAAAAATAAACTTTAAAATGTTTTAGCCTTGACATGTGACCAATCCATCACATTACTAGGCTCTTGGTCTGACTTTAATAACTTATCATTTTTATGTGCTCAGCCTAATGCACCTACGTCAGACTCCCCAAGAAAGAAAATTTTATGAGCTCCTACTCATAAGATCTTCCATAGTGTTAGAGTCAATCTTTGCAGCCTTCTTCCAGTGATCAAACATGCTCTTACACAAGTGATTTTAAGGTGTCAAGGTCAAATTTTATCATTTCAGTGAGTCTTCAAGTAAAATTTGGTCACTAGGCATTAGGTCTGGGGTTTGATTTTACCCTTGTTAAAGTTGTCCAAATGATGTTCCATGTCACCATTCAGCTGAGTCTACCATCGTTCATAGGGTTGTCATCATCATGTCAAGTTCCATTGGGTCATTTCACACCTTGTTCATGTTTCAATTGCGCCTATGGCAAGGTTCATTTCCCTCTCCTAGGGTTTTGAAGCTAATTTCTCTTCGATGGTCAAATCATCGGAAAACTTGTATCTTGATGTTCATACACCTTCCCCTATCCCTAAAATACCTTATCAAACACTTCCCATCACTGAGATCTCCCAAATTCCTCATTTCCGCATAAACCCTCGTTTCTTGCCACAACTTGGGAATTTTCTATGGTTGGGCCTGTGTTTCGCCTTTTTTGACCCCTTCCCCTCACTCAATTTCTGAGATTCCACTTTCCCCTACTTCCTAACATCCCTCCATACTTCCCAAAATTTCATCAAGAATTTAGAAGCTCCCTATCCCCTTCATTTCGCTTCATTATGGCAAATCCCTTGTCCCACACATCGGGATATGTTTCACTCAAATAATGTTTCTGAGCAATGGAAGATGAATTTGGAAAAACTGAGAGAGGTTGTTGTTGAAAATAGACCAGGAAAGAAAAACCTCCTTCACTTTTTACACAGGTGTTATGGTTTTGAAGAAATGTCAAAAATACAATTGTCTCGGTAGAATTGATGCACCTCTGGAGCGACCTCTGGAAAATCACGTTTTCTCCTAGCTCAGTTGGCCCAATGACTTGTTTGATGATTCAAATGCTAACTAGAGACAAGTAGCTTTCCAATGAGCTATCATGAGCTCAATTTGGAGTTGCGGAAGGCATCCAAACGTTGACTGTAACAACACTCTGCCTTTAGGCAGCCTCATTTGGCACAGTTCGACCAGTCTTGGGAGATTTGATTTTTGACAGAGAAAATGAACTCCAAATCGAAAAATTCAAGTTGGATTGGAAATTAGACCCAACGATATTTCCATTTCACTATCCTGAGCTCAATTTTGGGTTGCGAAAGACATTCAAAAGTTGCCCGCAACAGCACTCTGCCTTGAGGCATTCTCATCTGTCACAGGTTGACTAGTCTTGGGAGATTTGATTTTTGACAGGTAAAATAAACTCCAAATCAAAATATTCTGGTGGGGTTGGAAAGTCGATAGGATAGGCTTTCCAACGCGCTATTCTGCGCTCAATTTGGACATCAGGAAGGCCTCCAAAAGTCACCTGGAAAAGAGTGCGACGCACAGGAGGAGGAGCACAGCGGTTTTATAAATATTTTCACTCCATATGGTCAGTTATACAAGTGGCAAAAGAAGGCAAAGGGTCACCCAAGCCATTTTTCATGTTTGTAACACTACACCTATAGTGGATGGTTGGCTCTCCACCTTCATTTGGTGAACCTTGGTCATTCTATCTCTTCATAGCACATTCTATATATTGTATGCAAATCATTTGCAAAGCAAGTGGGTCGGTTAGCTTGTAACTTCTGGGAGACTGTGGGAAAGAAACTTTGTTTCTGCATTGTATATTTTTATATAGAATTAATGAAAGGCAGCAGCTCTGGTTGATGAGATTCACGTGGTTGTGAGTGTAGCAAATGTGTCTCTTATGTTTCATATGTATCTTGTTATGTTTCATAGTTCATTTCATATTCATTTTTGATGAAATTTTTCGAGTGAGATCAGGTAGAATTCAATTCTATTGCTCTACCTGTGGGAAAATTTCATGTGCAGTGTTTCATTCTTCTGTTGAAAAGGATTCATGTTTTCCATTCCCTTTTCACCTTCTTAATCAATCTCTCCATTTCTTTGTTATGTTCCATAGTTTCATTTCGTTTCCATTTCTGGTGAAATTTTTTGAGTGAGATCAGGTAGAATTCAATTCTATTGCTGTACCTGTGGGAAAATTTCATGTACAGTGTTCATTCTTCTGTTGAAAAGGATTCATGTTTCCCATGACCTTTTCACCTTCTTAATCAATCTTTCCATTGTATATTTCCAATGAACTATCCTAAGCTCAATTTGGGGTTGAGAAAGACATTCAAAAGTTTCCCGCAACAGCACTCTTCCTTGAGGAAGTTTCATCTGGCATAGTTTGACCAGTCTTGGGAGATTTGATTTTTGGCATGGAAAATGAACTCCAAATCAAAAAATTCTAGTGGGGTTGGAAAGAAAACAGGATAGGATTTCCAACGCACTATTCTGTACTCAATTTGTACTTCGGAACAGCCTCCAAAAGTCACCTAGAAAAGAGCTCGACGCACAGGAGGAGGAGCACGACGGTTTTATAAATATTTTCACTCCATATGGTCAGTTATACAAGTGGCAAAAGAAGGAAAAGGGTCACCCAAGCCATTTTTCATGTTTGTAACATTACACCTGTAGCTGATGGTTGACTCTCCACCTTCATTTGGTGACCCTTGGTCGTTCTATCTCTTCATAGCACATTCTATATATTGTATGCAAACCATTTGCAAAGCAAGTGGGTTGGTTGACTTGTAACTTCTGGGAGACTGTGGGAAAGAAACTTTGTTTCTGCATTGTATATTTTTATAGAGAATTAATGAAAGACAACAGCTCTGATTCATGAGATTCATGTCATTGTGAGTGTAGCAAATGTGCCTCTTATGTTTCATATGTATCTTTTTATGTTTCATAGTTCATTTCATATTCATTTATCGTGAAATTTTTCGAGTGAGATCAGGTAGAATTCAATTCTATTGCTCTACCTGTGGGAAAATTTCATGTGTAGTGTTTCATTCTTCTATTGAAAAGGATTCATGTTGTCCATGCCCTTTTCACCTTCTTAATCAATCTCTGCATTTCTTTGTTATGTTCCATAGTTTCATTTCGTATCCATTTCTGGTGAAATTTTTCGAGTGAGATCAGGTAGAATTCAATTCTATTGCTCTAACTGTGGGAAAATTTCATGTACAGTGTTCATTCTTTTGTTGAAAATGATTCATGTCGCCCGTGCTCTTTTCACCTTCTTAATCAATCTTTCCATTCCGCCACATCTTAAAATTAAATTGCTATGCTTTCAGCCTACCTTGCCTCCCGAAAATAATTTGTGCCTTTATGTTAAGTTCTCTGTTCATTGAGGTCCATTGGTCCCATAACATCCCATAAACACAGTCATTCATAAAAATCACTCCTTATTTTCATTTCCAGTTACTAGCCTAAGATAAATAGTTCGTTTTCAAGTCATCTCAGTCCTTTTCGTTTATCTATTCACTGAGTGTGACCCGGAGAGAGCCCTCTCCTATTCTGGTAGGGCTAGCTACCAGACTGAGCGTGGTTTGTGGTTACCCTAAATTTTGCCTTCCTTCAACCTGAGGCAGATTTAGATGCTAACATAATGGCAACTCCGTTGGGGAAGAAAATGGTTTGCTTGAAGATTGTCTTGCCCCAGGACATATCTCAAGTTCAGCTCTGATGGTTGATGGTGAACAATGATCAGACATAAGAAGATGGCTGAAATCATTCACCTGGCGACTCCTTTCACTGAAGAATCTAGCAATCAGGTGCTTCATGATGACTCCACTGCTTTAAGATCAACATCTTTGAGATATCTTAAAAGATACGCAAGAATATACGCTCCCATGAGCCGAGGTCACATTCCAGGCTTTCCAAATAAAATTCCGAAGGTAGATTGGTCAAAGAATCTGCCTATGTTTAAAGATGATGGTAAGAAGGATGCTGCTTTACACCTTGTTCGATTTCACATGCATATTCGCAAGTTGAAGGTTGATTTTCCTGAAGATTACTTAATGAGGATATTCATGGCCACTCTAGGAGGTGAAGCCCAATCTTGGTATGAAAATTTTCCTGTTGCTTGTATTTACAATCTAAAGGATTTGCATGACTTGTTCATTGAAAGATATAAAGACTCTTATCCATCATTGAATCTAGTTCATGATTGTTGCAAGCATGCTTATGGTTTTATTGAGAGCCTTGAAAAATATTATGTGGATGTTAATTTTATGGATCATGAGATCATGGAAGCCCTGTATGAAATTCCCTTTCAGCAGCGTAAAGATGATCATGAAAATTTGCAGCATGATCAAGATTGTAGTACGGTGGAAGATGAAAGAATTTTGCATCTTGATAGTCAACATGAATTACATGAAATAGATTAGCAAGTTGAAGAATTCCATATGGCTGAAAGTGATGAAAGAAAAAGTGTCATTTCAGATTCGTCCATAGAAGAAGACAAAGTTTTGGGTCCAAATGTTCTCATGTCATCAGAGCAAAGCCTTCATGAAGAGGTAATCCAATCAGCTCATGGACAGCAAGATGAGAACTTTGTTCAAGTAAGTGAAAAGCTTTCTTTGGATGAATGTATGGTAGATGATAAAAATGTTAGTTTTGGGTTTCAAGAATCATCCGAAGTTGCTTTTCTCATGATTGATGAATGTGATGAATGTAATGAGAATATGGTTGTCATATCATGTCAAGATGATCAAAAATATATTCAGACTGTAGAAGACCAGAGCAATCAAAATTACCATTCAGATTCTTCTTCATATGTCTCATGTCTTGAAATATTTTTCCAAGAAGAAATCCGCTCATCTGCTTGTTTAGAATCTTTTGAGGACCAGGAACATACGTTTTCTAAAGTACATTATGAAGGAAGATCAGAGTCAAAAGAAAGGGACATCTTGTTTTTCTAACAGGAGGAGAATCTTCATGTTTTTCATGATCCAATGGCAGATTTGTTGCGGACAGTAGTGAAGGTCATTATTGCAGTATTCAGTGATGAAGGAGATCATGGCCTATTATGTTTTTGGATGCCCAGTTACCAGCATCAATTGTTGACCAAAAGATTTGATCAGAAGAATCAGTCAAGAAGCCATCTTCTTGATTGGTTACATTGGCAGTTTGATATTGTTTGATGATATATAGTCTTGTAAAAAATAAAGGTGGTCATGTACTACCACCAAGCTTTAAGTTTCAAGTTCAGTCAAGTTTCTTTAGTCATGTCATTTTGCATTGAGTCAGTTTGAGTCAAGTTTCATGTCAATAAATTGAGTCATGTCGGAATAATGAACTCCATAGCCCAATGGACAAAAGGCACTGTCTAGATCTTCCAGAGATCTGTTGTTCTTGGCACCTCCAAGGAGCTACCATCCCCCATTGGAGCCAATGTTAGAGTCAGTCTTTGCAGCCCTCTTTTAGTGATCAAACATGCTCTTACACAAGTGATTTTAAGGTGTCAAGGTCAAATTTTATCATTTCAGTGAGTCTTCAAGTAAAATTTGGTCACTAGGCATTAGGTCTGGGGTTTGATTTTA
>APFE030355834.1:411349-433980 GCA_000404065.3 Pinus taeda
CCATTCAGCTGAGTCTACCATCATTCAGAGGGTTTTCATCATCATGTCAAGTTCCATTGGGTCATTTCACACCTTGTTCATGTTTCAGTTGCGCCTATGGCAAGGTTCATTTCCCTCTCCTAGGGTTTTGAAGTTAATTTCTCTTGGATGGTCAAATCATCGGAAAACTTGTATCCTGATGTTCATACACCTTCCCCTATCCCTAAAATACCTTATCAAACACTTCCCATCACTGAAATCTCCCAAATTCCTCATTTTTCGCATAAACCCTAGTTTCTTGCCACAACCTGGGAATTTTCTATGGTTGGGTCTGTGTTTCTCCTTTTTGGAACCCTTCCCCTCACTCAATTTCTGAGATTCCACTTTCTCCTACTTCCTAACATCCCTCCATACTTCCCAAAATTTCCTCAAGAATTTAGAAGCTCCCTATCCCCTTCATTTCGCTTCATTCCGGCAAATCCCTTGTCCCACACATCGGGATATGTTTCACTCAAATAATGTTTCTGAGCAATGGAAGATGAATTTGGAAAACATGAGAGAGGTTTTTGTTGAAAATAGAACAGGAAAGAAAAACCTCCTTCACTTTTTACACAGATGTTATGGGTTTGAAGAAATGTCAAAAATACAATTGTCTCGGTAGAATTGATGCACCTCTAGAGCGACCTCGGGAAAATCACGTTTTCTCCTAGCTCGGTTGTCCAAATGACTTGCTTGATGACCCAAATGATAACTAGAGACAAGTATCTTTACAATCAGCTATCATGACCGCAATTTAGAGTTTAGGGAGGCATTCCAAAGTTGACTGTAATAGCACTCTGCCTTTAGGCAGCCTCATTTGGCACAGTTCGACCAGTCTTGGGAGATTTGATTTTTGACAGAGCAAATGAACTCCAAATCGAAAAATTCTAGTTGGAATGGAAATTAGACACAAATATATTTCCAATGAACTATCCTGAGCTCAATTTGGGGTTGAGAAAGACATTCAAAAGTTTCCCGCAACAGCACTCTGCCTTGAGGAAGTTTCATCTGGCATAGTTTGACCAGTCTTGGGAGATTTGATTTTTGGCATGGAAAATGAACTCCAAATCAAAAAATTCTAGTGGGGTTGGAAAGAAAACAGGATAGGCTTTCCAACGCACTATTCTGTACTCAATTTGTACTTCGGAACAGCCTCCAAAAGTCACCTAGAAAAGAGCTCGACGCACAGGAGGAGGAGCACGACGGTTTTATAAATATTTTCACTCCATATGGTCAGTTATACAAGTGGCAAAAGAAGGAAAAGGGTCACCCAAGCCATTTTTCATGTTTGTAACATTACACCTGTAGCTGATGGTTGACTCTCCACCTTCATTTGGTGACCCTTGGTCGTTCTATCTCTTCATAGCACATTCTATATATTGTATGCAAACCATTTGCAAAGCAAGTGGGTTGGTTGACTTGTAACTTCTGGGAGACTGTGGGAAAGAAACTTTGTTTCTGCATTGTATATTTTTACAGAGAATTAATGAAAGACAACAGCTCTGATTCATGAGATTCATGTCGTTGTGAGTGTAGCAAATGTGCCTCTTATGTTTCATATGTATCTTGTTATGTTTCATAGTTCATTTCATATTCATTTATCGTGAAATTTTTCGAGTGAGATCAGGTAGAATTCAATTCTATTGCTCTACCTGTGGGAAAATTTCATGTGTAGTGTTTCATTCTTCTATTGAAAAGGATTCATGTTGTCCATGCCCTTTTCACCTTCTTAATCAATCTCTGCATTTCTTTGTTATGTTCCATAGTTTCATTTCGTATCCATTTCTGGTGAAATTTTTCGAGTGAGATCAGGTAGAATTCAATTCTATTGCTCTACCTGTGGGAAAATTTCATGTACAGTGTTCATTCTTCTGTTGAAAAGGATTCATGTCGCCCATGCCCTTTTCACCTTCTTAATCAATCTTTCCATTCCGCCACATCTTAAAACTAAAATTGCTATGCTTTCCGCCTACCTTGCCTCACGAAATAATCTATGCCTTTATGTTAAGTTCTCTGTTCATTGAGGTCCACTGGTCCCATAACATCCCAGAAACATAGCCATTCATAAAAATCACTCCTTATATTCATTTCCACTTACTAGCCTAAGATAAATAGTTCATTTGAAAGTCATCTCAGTCCTTTTCGTTCATCTATTCACTGAATGTGACCTGGAGAGAGCCCTCTCCTATTCTGGTAGGGCTAGCTACCAGACTGAGCGTGGTTTGTGGTTACCCTGAATTTTTCCTTCCTTCAGCCTGAGGCGGATTCAGGTGCTAACACATAGAATGACCTACTTTCTGTGGTGTTGCTTCATCCATCCAGGTAGAATCCTCCATCAGACGATCTTTCCACTTTACAAGATATTCCAACTATTCTTTCCTTTTGGTCTTCTTGGCAACACATGTATCCAAAATCTGTTCATCCTCTAAACTCTTTTCCATAGGAATTTGCTTCAGCCACTGTTGTTCATTTCCTTCATCCTGGTCAACATTCCCAGAAGCTTGATCTGCATCACCAACTGTGTAGCGATACAAATCCGCTACATTAAAAATGGTTGAAATGCCAATTTCTTGAGGTAACTCCAGCTCATAAGCATTCTCTGAAAACTTGTGGAGGACCTTACAAGGTCCTATCTTCTTCATTTTCAATTTGTTATATTCTCCCCTTGAGAACCTCTCTTTTCTTAGGTGATCCAGTACCATATCTCCCACTTCAAAGTTTACCTCTTTCCTATCTACATTTGTCTGTCCTTTCCCTTTGGAAAAATCATGTCCTCTGCTAGAGTTTTTCTTACTAGTTTTCGTTTCTTCTACCTTCAAAGTGCACTGGTATGCTTCCTCTATTGTCCTTCGAGAAAGTATGTTGATTTCATCTTCAATATCTAGCCTCAAACCATTGATATACCTTGTTGTCTTTTCTGGAGTATCTTCTACATAACCTGCTCTCAAATTGACCTTGTAAAACTCTTCGGTGTATTCTCTCACTATCATTATCTTTTGTTTAGGATTTTGCATATGTTTGTAAAGAGTTAGCTGGTAATCCTTTGGCAAGAACTTACTCTTCATCTTTGCCACCATTTTATCCCAGCTCTTGTTCAATGGTTTTTCCTTATTCCTTCTTTCAGCCTATACATTGTCCCACCATAGTGCAACATGGCCTTTCAACCTTGTCACAACAAACTTGACTCTCTTATCCTCGCTTTCAAACTTCCATCACAAATAGAGATTTCAGGCTTTGGCCTTGAACTTGAGCCCCTTATTGTTCTCAACAACTTAATCTTAGCAGCTTCTTCAACAGGTGTTGCTCCTTCTTCTTCAAGTTCCTCTTCAGCCTCATTAACATCTCCACCTTCAAGATCCCATTGTCTCCCTACTTTCATGGCTTCTAACCGAATTTGAAGTCTCCTTATCTATTCTCGGAGTTCTGCAGTTCCCGCGAGTCTGCCTCCTCGGCCTCATGCCCTTCCTGCATTCCTATTCATCTCTCTATCCTATAGAGACCAACAAAGTTAAGGCTCTGATACCACAAATTGATGGTTGTTATCTCAGCAAACCACAATGTTGTTATAGGATGAACAACAAATATTTACTCTTACAACAAACTACAGTGTTGTTATAGGCTCTCTCAACAAACTACAATGTTGTTACAGACTCTCATAGCAAACTATAATGTTGTTATAGGCTCTCACAGCAAACTATAGTGTTGTTACAGGCTCTCACAGCAAACTACGGTGTTGTTACAGGACTCTCATAGAAAACTATGATGTTGTTACAGGAGGAACACATTGTTTTTTTTCCAATCACGTAGTCTGTAAAAACACATTTTGAAGATCCCTTCGTAACTCCCAAAAGAAGGATATTTTTCGGAAATTTATCGTGAGTTACCAAATAGACCCGTCTTTGAACAAAACCCAGATGCCAGAATTTCGAAATTCGTCTTCCTTTGATCAGAAATCGACCCGCAAAATTGATGATGGTTTTCCTTTACGAATTTTCTTTCTTTTGTTTGCTAGATACAGAGTGCTCTGTATTCTTGAATCTAAAATGTAAAATGACTCTTTCCAATACACAATCTTGGATGCAAAAGTACTGGATTAAAATATTAAGTGAAATATGATTCTCCGGGTTCTCATTTAAACGTAAATAACATAGAAAACACAATGCAAGAATTCCTCATTCAACACAACAATTTAAAGACCAAATCAATTTCAATCTCCTGATATTAATATTATGGTTCATAAACCTCACAAACACATAATAAAATAATTGTCTCACGCAAACTTACAGATTCAATTTGCTGCTACAAAAACCACTCGTCTAAAAAATGTTGTTCAATTAACTTCAATCTCACACCAAAATTTCCAGCACCCAAAAATGTTCCTCCTCTCTCCTCAAAAACTAAAAATTTATTGTCCAAGAAAAGGAGTTCATGGATGTGAACCAATTTCCCTTAGCCCTAACTACCTACTAACTATAAAATCATTTCTTTTAACTAGATATTCCTAACTAATCTTAACTGGATATCAAAAACGTTTTCAAAAATAAACTTTAAAATGTTCTAGCCTTGACATGTGATCAATCCATCACATTGCTAGGCTCTTGGTCTGACTTTAATAACTTACCATTTTTATGTGCTCGGCCTAATGCACCTACACCAGTAAACAAACCCTTCTCTAATATATGTCAAACTAATAAACAAATGTTGTGCTCTTGCCCAACATACTAGAGGTTGCACTCTCGATTATGGGCCATGATACTCCCTTCCTGAGGTTGTGAACAAAAGGCGCTCTTGCTCAACAAAACATAGGTTGCGCTCTATATTACTCCCATGTCCTACAATACTCCCTTGGCCACAATAATCCCTGCTTGAGGTTGCAAATAGAGATCTTTCAAAACATAACAATGGCGCTCTCAATTACTCAGTTGTCTCACCCAACAGAATAGGGGTGCTCTCGATTACACACACGACCGATACTCCCTGCATTTTTGGCCTCCGCCTGGCCAATATTTGGTATAAAAAACACCTTATAATATATATTATTATATAACATATAAAACCCCTATAACCCCTTGTTATATAGTCAATATATTATTTTATGTTTTTCTTATTTTGTATGCCACAATATGAATGCACATGATATCGTATTGCTTCCTCAGTCAAGTCCCCATGGTTGGAAGTCTCCTTGAGCCTTCCAATATGAAGCTCCAATAATGGCTTAAGAGTTTAATTTAGTTTCCCACCTCTAAAGCATTGACTCTTAAATTTTCAAATGTATTATGTATGAATTATGGTGTAGGAATTTGAAAATATGGTTATTCTCTTATAATGAAATATTGTCTTTAATATATATGTGTGTGTGTGTGTGTGTGTGTGTGTGTGTGTGTCAAAAAGATTCTATTAATCAAAGAGCATATATAGAGATGTCAAAATGCATGCGGTCTCACCCCAACCAGGTTTGTTGACCAATGCGATAACCATACAATAAACAAAAAGAAAAATGGCTAGCTGAGAGGTCCATAGCCTTAGAGGCCTAACATACCACAAAAATTGAAGAACAAGAAAAACAACAGTGACCATAATCAATCGTCAAAGGTAATTGAAGTAGGATTATCTGGCCCTATACCTAGAGGAGGAGGAGGAGGAAGAGGGGGGTGATACATACATTTGACATGGTGCTCAAAGTGAGCAAGCCAAGTTTCCAGTTTTTCAACTTTCTCCGTCAACAGATTTTTCACGTGCCAGACAACCACCACCCTTTCATGAACATGGCACTAGAAGTATTGGAGTTGTTCAAGTTTTGACATGACGACCTCATGCTCCTCCCTTCGGGATCTATCGAGAGCTTCTAACTGATAAATGACAGATTGAACCAGCTCATAGACCGTCGTGGAAGTCCCAAAATGCCTGGAAGGAGCACGACCTACTGACCCTGCATGTCCTTCACTATTGCATCGACCCTGACAGGCCATAGAATGACCACAACCTTGTCCTCTGCCACCTCCACCAATGCCACAACCACATTGAATTGAAATATTGTTGTAATTCCTCTATGGAGACAACCAAGGACCTACGCACCCAAAGGTTCTACAACCCCCATGCCCAACACCATGCATTGTACCCGTACCCCACCTAGGCTTTCGCCACTCACATATGTTGCGCCACCCCCAATTACTGCAAGAGAAGGTGAACCTTACATCTTTGTTAGGGCCAAGACACGCGAAGAGTGAGGGCTACACTTCATGATGAAATCCAGAAGGAAATCGAGGCCCTGGAGGCAATATCCAAACCAAAACAAAGGCCACCAGAATGAACCCAGTAGCACACAAGAAAGAATTGAAAGGCCCAATGAACAACAACCTTCCACCAAAGGCTAAGCAAACCTCGCCGCATACTGAGAGGGAAATATAATCTAATGAAAAAATTCCCTCAACGGGAAATTCACCACCATACTAGAACCGAACTAGACCAGAACAAGCGAATGAAACAACAACGGAAAAGGCTAGAAGATGAATAGAAAACAACACTAGAGAAATTGAAAAGTGGGCTCCAAGACTCCAAACCAATGCCAAAGACGCAAAGAAACAACGAAGGGAGGTCTAAAACCAGTGACCTTGAATGGGAAGAACTGAGGGACGATAACACCCGAAGACCAGCACCACCTCTAAACCAATTTTGTGTCCCAAAAGGAAACAACACCACTAGAAGACCCAAATCCAACTAAACAAGCGACAGACACCAGACACATACAAACCAAGAAGCACCCACCGAAATACCAATGCAAGAAACCTAGAGAACACAAAGCAACTAAACCCGAAACCATCCAAAGCCGTAGACGAAACACTCCCTGATTTAGGAAGGAGAGGGAAAGTTTCTCAAATTGCAAGGAGGAAAGAAAGAACATTGAATTAGGCATGTAGGAGGAGAAAAAGACAAACGACCACCAACCTATCCCAATGACCAAAAGAGATAGGGGCATAGAGCAGTGCACGATGCTCAGTGAGCCAAAGAACAACTAGAAAAATTCATGAGCCATGCAATTTAACTGAGTGTTTGACGACGCCATTGAAACCCAAATGAGAGTGAATCTAATGCACGCAGATGAGGGAGAGATTTTCACACAAGAGAACCCAAAAATAATTACTACCACGTGGTGGAGGGGCTTATGTCCTACCCTCCCCACTTTAATCGAGGACCAAGTGTCATTCGTCACGTGACGAGTGGCTTTTATACCCAATAATGATGTTTTAATATTTATTTTTAAATTTAGAATGATAAATTTATTGGAAATTTCATTTGCTTTTTCTATTAATGTAATTGATTTTATAAAAATGTCTCTCATTTATGAACCATGTTTCTAAAAAAGATTCCATGTTAAGAAATCTAAAACCAAAAAACACATGATTTTATTGAATTTGAATATAAAAGTTTTAATAATTGTAATAGGGGTTTCTTACCATATCATAAAAAAATAAATACATGTTATAAATTGAAATATTTTTAAAATAATTGAAATTAAAGTTTTATTACAAAATTTAATAATGTTACTTGCTTACTCTGGTTAAAATAATGAATAATAATAATATATTAAATAAATTTAAATTCTGATAATTTAATTCGTATACTGTTTATATACAATTTTTACACTTATAATATGTATACATATTAAAATTATTTAAATTAATTTAAATTAGTAAAAATGAAAATTTATACTATTAACACTAATAATAAAAAATTAATTGATAAACATAGTAAATTGAAAATTGAAATTTTTATATAAGTAAAAATGAGATATATCATACTAATTATCTTTATTAACATATATTTAAATAAATATAGTCTATAAATTAAGATCGAATAAATTGAAAATTAAAATTTATATATATATATAATCATATATTTCAAGTTTTATATTAAATTTAATTAATTCATATAAAAATGAAAATATTTTTCTAGCACATGGGTGTGTATACTTTCTCTCCATTTTAATAAAATAGATAATGAGAATATTTGTATAGAAAATTTGTAAATTTTTATATAATATATAATAATGAATTATTAAACTATGTTGATTATCAAATAATAAATGACTAACCCAAAAGAAATATAAATCACTGCATAGATGTAATTTTTTTTTTCTAAAAATTTTACAATTGAGAATCAATTTGTCTCCACATTTATTTTAATTACTTGTTTAAAGTAAAAATGTTATGATTAAAAGAAATTAAAAAATAATATGTTTTTGTTTTTTATTTTTTGAAGATTTATTTTTTTATAAAGAAATAATTAAATTTTTATAATAACTAAAAAATATTTACATTAATTTTAAGACTCTTCTCACTCATGTTATTTTATATGGATGTGAGACTTGGGGCTTATATATATCTAGAGAGTCCTGGAGGAAGATTAAAGAGATCAAAAAGTAATTTGTAACCTACAATCTAATGATTAAAGGAATTGCTCCCTATCATATCCTCCTTATTGAATCAAGTCTTTCCCCATTAAAGCATGGCTATGATATATTTCCCTACTCTATTTGATTAGATTTCATATTATCTAAACCTTGATATAGCCTTATGGCACATAGATTATCTTTTAAAGACCTCGAGTCGAGGATCCAACTATTTTGACTATCATTATTAATGGATGCGATGATGATTTTCATGTGCTAAATTTATGTTATTATTGGTTGGTGACAATGATTGTGATGCACCTAATATATTATTATGTATAATCATAACGATGATTTAATTATATGCTACCACATTTACATATTCTAGGGACTATCCTCTTTATTCTAGTTAGCAATTATGTTGATGATTATGTTAATGATCTTTTAGCATGTGCAACTAGATCATTAACTAGCCTTATAAGTAGATGTTATTGATGGTTATTTGAGTGTGGCAGGAGACCACTTGGATGCACATGCATGTGATGATTCAACGAGCTTTTGTTTGATCAATTGCATACTATTAAAATACTATAATTCAAAATTTTAACAAATATTTTGTCATGGTTATTAATGTCATGGTAGTGGCTACAATCACATTCAATTTCTTGGTCGAGTGACTCACAGATGATTGATGGAGCTATATAAGATAAATGGACTTTCATTCAAGTAGTGGGATTGTGTCCCTCATTCCACTCGCAAGCACTCTCGCCTTGACTGGGATTGTAATATATTGGGATTCCTTCACCTTGAAACTCACAATGCCATGAGGATAGACCCTAGATTATGTCACTTACGAGACTAGGGATGTACATTAAGGAAAATTCCTTGATCCTTAACACAATTAGTCTCACAACATAGGTCAATATAGGATATGATAGTGGTCTCCATTTTCATTCCCAGTTTCCCCTCTTATTGACTAATGCCTAAAGGGCAAGTGGCATTGCACCCTTATAATTTTGGAAAGACATTCTTGAAGGTTGTGACTGAATTGGAACCCTTGGCATTAGGAAAAAGTTCAAAGGTAAATGATGGCTCACACTCATGCAATTATAAACACTAAAACACACAATGTAAGTAAGAGAGTATTGAGGAAATTTACTTTAGAAGTTAAACTTTTGGAAGGGAGAATAGTTATAGATCTAAAAGTTGAACCGAATAAGTAATCCTACCATCCTCACTCTCGGGAACCTTTTAACACACACACACACATATGAATCCTAAGTATATAAACTATCATGATAGCAAAGAGAAAATGGAACATAAAGTCAAAATATAAATATCAATCTAGTAACAATTTATTCTCATTAAGAAAAAGGGGTTGTGCATGAAATTAGAGACTAATAAATTTAAATTTTGAGAAAATTAATTCCATGAGAATACCTCCATGTGGAAAGAGCATAATACAAAAATCTTCTACTAAGATTTTAATTTGAGAAAAATAAGTGAATAGTTGGGGGAAAAAACTAAGACATACCCATTGACTTAAGTTAATACATAAATGGGTAGTATAAATTAGAATAAATGGACAACTAGGAGAAGAAATATGGAAACATGTGTAGGTGAAGGGAAATAACATTTTTGATAAGACATTAAGAAAATAATTTCATGAGAGTATTGATGAGGGGCTAACATGTGGATAGATGAATAATCAAAATAGTGCAATAAATAAAACAATTATTTTTCATAAGGTTCCAAGTGTCACTATTGAAAAAATATATAAAAGAATGAACAAAGTATGAGAAAGAGACTTGAGTACCCCTACTATTGGATGGATATCCTAATGACAAATTTCATTTTGAGGATTATTGATATTTGTGGTGAGTTTGGTGAAAGTGGATGTCCTATGAGTGGAAACCTCTTCAGCCTGAGGGATCTCCTTCACAGTGCATTCATCTTTCGTATAACCCCATCATAGCTCAGAGGTTTGCAGTGAATAAGAGTACTCAAGTAAAGGCTAGGAGGTCAACCAGTGAGTAAGTGAAGTTTGTCTAGGTCATAGGAGTTCAACGAGTTCGCGATGACCACGTCAAGAGAGCACAATAATCAACAATCAAAGTTCAAATTATAAATATCCTTAGTAAACATAAATTATGTTTATGGAATTGACCAAATGATATATATTCTTATGATTAATGTAACTAATGATATGAGACCTTTCAATTCAATTGTAATTGTTGGTTTATGTAATTCTTATTTGATGGATGTATTGATTAATGTTTTCAATTACATCTACAGGAATTTATAATGTCATTACAATGAAATTATATAAAATTTGGGGTCACTTAGGAAGTTTCCTACATATTTTATTTTGCAACGAGCTCACAAAATAGAGAAAAGATAGATCAACAACTTCAAAATCAGCCTCTTCATGGGGGAAACCTCCTTGACATTACACAAATCAACAATTCTTGGATGATACAAATGACAAGACCTCCTTTCTATATATAGGAGTCTAAGGGGTCGCAATATAATCAGAGCCTACATAACAATAATATTGTAAGGGCACAACACTAACAATAGTGGGCTTCTATGGGGCACAATAATAACAATATGGGGACTATATGGGCACAACAATACAATAAGGGGGTTGCACTAATAACAATAAGGGGCTACACTGGTAGTATAGGGACCTAACATATATGTAGTAACCTTCCTATATTATGGCTAGGTATCTTATGTATAAAAAGAAGTTAAACAACATGGAAACCAAGAGGTTTCTTAAAATTTCTTTTTAATTGTAGCCAAATCCCCCACCTTTGGCTCAATCTAAGGTGACGTAAGGATGCCCAGTCTTGGCTAGACCATTGGAAGATAAAGGAGGAGATCATCTTGCCGAATAAGGATAATATTTAAAATATTATTACTTCCAAATTTAAGGAGAAATTGTGGGGCCATAAATAGTTAGGAGGAAAAAAGAAACTAAGATATTAGAAGAACGTGAAAAACTCCAATCTCAAAAGCTAAAAGTATCTCTCTATCTTGAGTAATTCTTAAGAAGAAAATAAGCATTGCTAAGACAAAAACCAATTCTCATGAGCTTCATGGAGAAATTTGGAATTGGCCAATTCCAAAACCACAGTAGGATGAGATAGTTTGATAAGTATGGTATACTATGAGTGTTGAAAATGAGAAGCACTTCTCTTGGATTGTCCATCTTATACTCACATTTGTTCTAATTTTAAAAATATTTATCACACTACCAACCTTCTTAACCATTTAAGTTAACAAAACTATGATAATATGAGAACTCTTATCCCACTTATTTTCTAATATAAAAATAAAATTAAAAAAAAATCTAAATAATCTCTTGACTTCCTAAAACCTAATAAACCATATTAATTTTAATGAAAGTTCATCATTATTATTACTTATTAATAAAAAATAATTAAATTTTAGAACAATAATCATCTAATTTAAAATTATAACTTATTTCTACCAAAATGAAATCAGGTATCTTATGAACTTTAAAATCCATTATAGTATTTGTCTTTAAACTATTTAAAAATATTGTATGAAAATTACTAGATAGCTCGGCTTATATTCAAGGTTTACAAACTATGACTCTTATATCATGCTAAATTTATATTAAAAAAATAATCATTATTTATTGAAATAAAATAAAAACAAAACCTTAATAAATAAACAATAATTTACTACAAATTTTATAATAAATAAAATAGGAAAAATAAAACTATTATCCTAAATAATTTAGGTTTACAAACTACGACTCTTATATCCATGCTAAATTATATATTAAAAAAAATAATCATTGTTTATTCAAAATAAAATAAAAACAAAAACCTTAATAAATAACAATAATTTACTACAAATTTTATATAAATAGGAAAGATAAACTATTATCATAAGTAATTTAGGTTTACAAAACTATGACTCTTATATCATGCCAAATTTATATTAAAAAAAAATAATCATTATTTAATGAAAAAAATAAAACAAAACCTTAATAAATAACAAATTTTTACTACAATTTTTATAATAATAAAATAGGAAAGATAAACTATTATCATAAATAATCTAGCGCTTCACATAGTTCGAAGTGATGACAGCCACTTTTCCATCCTGGAAAATTATTATAATGCGTAAACGAGGTTAAAGAGTTATAATAATTTTATTATAATGCGTAAACGAGGTTAAAGAGTTATAATAATTATATGAGATGGGCGAACAGAGTTTCCCGGCAGTTTACCTGCCGTTCTTCACTATTTTTCTATTGATATTCTTAAAATAGAAATATTTTTTGCCCGATATATACATGAAAGATTGAAGGGTAACAAAAGGAAATCTCTGTACATCAGAAATATGAAAAGACGCTCATTCTGTTAAACTTATACCACCATCATAACCTACCACATAAGCAACACACACACAGAAAAAAAAGAACATTTAAATCAACTGGAAAAAAGTTAAGGAAACGAAGGAAAATGAAAATAGAAGACACTGAAACCTACACACCAGATTGTTAACATAGAATTTCATATGTTCTAAATTCAAAGACTGCAAATAATTAATTTGTCTGAAACCATTACATGAAAAATTTAATAAAAGTTCATCTAAACCAATCATAAATATAATAACCAGAGAATTCTGGCGAATTGCAATACATTCCAAAGCGTTATAGTACAGGTAAAAGTGTCTCACTGTAGCCATATTTTTAGTCTGAATCTGATTCCACTGTACGTTCAACCATCGATGCATCCTGTAGTTTGGCTTTCCTGCGACGCCTGCCACATAAAATCACCAGAAAAATAGCAGCCGCGATCAAAATCGCAATGCCCACATATATTAATATGGCCTCCGCCTGCAATTTTGTAAATGATGACGGTGGATCTCCAACATCACTTGCTGTTGGAGCTGCTCCTAGAGCTGCTCCTAACAAATAATTCACCAGCAAAAACATTGAGTTGAAGGAACCCAGATTTTCTTCTCAGAAGTTGCTGCTATACACAATATCTTGTGATCCACAACGGCGGCTCGCTTCATAATACGACGCCAACTGTACTGAGATTTTTTTTCTTTCTCTTGCAAGTTGGTAAAATACAACATTATTATCAATAAAATATGTTAAGAACGCTTATTGAATATAATTATTTCGCAAGTTATTCGGGACACTCGGTATCCAAATAAACCTGAAGTAAAGCTGAAGTAAAGCTTTGACTTTAGATGAATGACATAAGAAATAAATTTAGCCAATGGTATGCTTGTTACATGGCCCCAATGTCATCACCATGTTAAAGTTTAGGAGTAATCTTAAGAATGCGGTCTTAGATTTTGACCATATTTTTATATTTGATGGACAAGGTGAGATGGTAGATTACAAAATATTTTTAAAATTTATAATAAAAATCAATTTGGTGGAAAAAATTCAAAATAATCTTCATTTCATCAATTAGATGAATGGAATCTAGAGTATATATTCATAGCTAATGGTTAACTCTTCAAAAACCTCGTGTGATTTTAATTTACAATAATACTTTTTCTTTATATAAAGAAACAACGACCTAACTGTTCAGAGAATTTTTTTTTATAGAAAAACAACTATACAGAAATCTACTCATTAGTATTTATTGATTAAATACACAATGATGTCATATCATCTATTCATATTTTGATATGAAATCTATTCATATTTTGATGTGAAATTATAATGGTTGTATTATCTATTTTCATTTATAGGTAATTAATATTGAACTAATTGATATTAAAAATAAGTATGTAATTGCAAATTAATATGTATTATTAAATTTTTCATATTAGAATCGAAAGTAGTTATTATGAGATAAATTTATTTGTATTTGAGAAAAAATTTAAGAAAAAATTTAGATATGTATAGCATAGAGGAGAGATAAATACTCTAGATTTATTTTAATTTTTTTATTAGAGATAGAATCTCTTTTCATTTAAAAAAAAAATTGCATTACAAAATATTTGATTCCTTTCTGCACTAATAAGACATTACATCTCTATTATAATGAGTTGCATATATTTTTTATTTTGTTTTATTTTGATTTAACCAAAATAAGATTTGACATTTCATTTTTTTTATTAAATCTGAAAATTAAATAAGACTTTACATCTCTATCCTAATAAACTGCATATGTATTACAACATTTTATTATATTAGACTAAAAAAACCCAATCAATTTTATATATTATATAAATAATAAAATTATTTTATTTTTCAATTTAAAATTATCTAAAAACAATAAACTATAATAATTTCACCTTCCACTTACTAAAATATTTAAAAATATACAAAGTCCAATTAAATTTTTATATTATATAAATAATATAAAAAAAAATTATTTTTCAATTTTAAAATTTTCTAAAACAATAAAATATAATCATTTCACATTCCACTTACAAAATAATGGTTTTTTTTCTCCTTTAACATTTAAAAAAAATCCATTTGCGTGACTCACATTAATATGACAAAACCAAAACACCAGTCGTCGAGGTGAAATCCCAACCGTCAGTTTTTATAAGTTTGTTATAATAATCTGATTTAGGTGATTTAGGTAATCTAGGCAGTAGTTTAAGCCATCAAACTCATCAATTAATCACTGATTAAGTAATGGAGATGAACACCAATACTGTTTATAACTTTATTATCTGATTTTATTTCCTGAGTTCAAGTTTTCTATTAATTAACTTCCAAGGGTTTAACTTCGAAGGGTTTAACGTTGTAGGGATCCACAACTATTTAATGTTTGAACTCTGCATGCTAAAATATCGACAATTATTTTAAATGAAGGCTTTAACTCAACCACAGCTTAAAATTGACGGTGGATATAATAGTTATAAGATCGCAGAAGATGACATCTCTGCGAGATAAATACGCCTGTGGAAAACCCTAATCTCGGGTAATTTGAGTGAAAACCCTTCGAGGTGAGAATCTATCGGAACATTATCTTGCAAAACAACTCAACTATGTAACAACTTATTTCACCACCTGGCCATCGTGTTCTGGAGACTTTCTCCGCCACCAAAATATGGTAAAAATGGTTTTCATGACGTTCATGGACAGTAATCCTCCTCCCCACTAGACACCAAGCTGATCTTTCTTTCCTTTTTCGGTTTAAAGCAAATGGGATACATCTGAAATAATTACATATCTTATTATTATTTTAAATTTCTTATTTGAATCAGTATATATATCTATATATATGGTTTGGAAAGAAAGAAAGAAAAGTATTTTGCTTTTTTATTTAGTTGATGTATTCAGCCATGTTCATATATATTTATTTATTTATGGGGTTTGGAAAGAAAGAAAGAAAAGTATTTTGCTTTTTTATTTAGTTGATGTATTCAGCCATGTTCATATGAAGCCTCACAATAAAAGCTTCCAATTTTTTATGAATTTTCACTAAATAGATTATCTCAAGAGTCATAATATCTTCATAACTTTCCCTGTTATATTTGAATGTCTCTTATTTTAAAATGAGAAGCTTTTATGTTTCTACTTTTCTTGAAGAACAAAAAATACATTCTCTTTCCTCAACTTCTTTTGGACTTTTCTTGTGTTTCACAAATGAGTTGATGAGAATTAGTCCTTAACTCGTCTCCAAGAAATATTGGCCTCTATGTATGCTTTGTTTTATGATTATGAGTGGGATTAAACACTTCAACATAGTACTTTTTCTTTCTTTCTCCCTAGCTCCTTATCCCAAGTACACTTGTGGAACTTATCCATAACAAAAGCTTTTATCTCTTTATTGTTTATGGGACATGTGTTCAAGAAAATACCACATTAAAAACAAACTTAGGTCATCTACCTTCTTCCATTTTTTTTTTTTAAATACCTTATGACTCACACCATAGCAATTGATTCAATAGGACCAGCCCCTGTTTCACTTAACAAGATAGCATAAAGAACTACTCTTTTAATTTTGAATTTGTTTGTAATGAAAGGCTTCTGAATTTTCTCAATTTGTTTCCAATGCATTTTTCCCAATTTGTTTCCACTGCATGTCAGATGTAAAGATTGAGTGGTTTTCCAGTCTCATAACTCTACTTCTCTACACCTATTTTGAAAATATGAAGAAGATAATATTTAAATATTTCACTCTAAATAAATAAATTAAAAATTAAAAAAACACCAATGATCCAGGTGGATTTTGGTGGCCACCCGCCAAGTCCACTTGGACCCCCACCATTGTTTTTTTCATCTTTTTAGTTTTCTTAATTGTAGTACAATTTATTACTTTTAGCAGTTTTTCGGGTCCTGAACTTCCAAAGTCATTTTGAGGCCCTAAACGATGTTTTTTTGAGAAAACTAGAAGCAATATAGATCCATGTACCAATGTTTATTTTCCCAAAGTTATAGTTCTCGGATAGATCTTTCTAACGAGATATTGTGCACATCAAACTGAGATCGTATGCAAAAGTTACGACCCCGGGAAGTTGATGTACCAATTTACCCAAACAGGAAACACAGATTAGCGTTTCATCTTCTAGGGTTAGGCTTTTAGATGTTTAGGGTTTTCCATTGTTTCTCAACAATAAATAGGCCTTCGAATCTCTTTTCATAGATAAGTTACCATCGCCCTAGCTAGTTTATTTCCATTTCTGTTTGTAAGCATATTTCAGTATTTTACAGTAATGCAATAAAGTATTATTTCTATTGCATCTCTATATGTATGTTTATATCTGTAATTTGTTGTGTTCCTGTTTAAATCCAGATCAGTGGTATCAGAGCGGTCTGCTCTTTCTCTGTCTTTTTTTGCATGTCCCAAGTGAGGCCAGGATATAAGGATTTAGGGCTAGAACTGGTCAAACCTTTGCAAGACCAACCTCAAAAATCTTGACGGCCTCCCATGGCAGATGAAAAGAAAGACGAGGGGGCAAGAGGTCCTATCAAATCTTTCTCAAAGAGGCCCTCGAGCAACAAAGGAACGCGATGATGGACAACTTTGCCCAGATCCTTCAGCGACTACCCAAGGGCGACACATCTACTTCTAGCAGCTACTCTAGAAACACCACACCCTTTAAGGTACAAGTTAACTTTGGCATTCCCATATTTGAGGGTCAAATAGATGCAGACGTCGTAGATAAATGGTTAAATCTGTTAGAAGGGTATTTTTATATTCAAGATTTTTCCGGTGGGGAAAACGTTACTTTCGCTCTTCTCAAAGCTGCCCCCCACGTCAAGGACTGGTGGGAAACCTACTGCAAGCAGAAGGATGAAAGTACAGCCTCCCTGTTTTCAGTCGCACCCACTTGGAATTCATTCCGGACTGCCATCAAGGAGCAGTATTACCCTGTCGGAAGCTATGAGGATCAATACATAAGGTGGACCACATTGCAGCAAGGAAGGGACCAAGACGTGTTGGAGTTTACCAATATTTTCCATACCCTTCGCACGAAGTTGGGTATCAAGGACTCGGTGCAGCATTTGGTACTCAAATACAGCAGTTGCCTGCATAAGTACATCTAGAAAGAAATAGAATTCTTGAACATCTCCTCGCTCGGCACGGCATACCGATATGTGTCAAGATCGAGAAAAAGTTTAAACAAAAGAAGCAAGATTTTGGATCTACAAATCCAAAGCAAGGGAAAGGTGCCCCCAAACCGCAGAATAAAGGACAAATCCAAGGCAAGGTGGCCCAAGACAACCTGCCAAAACCACAAGCAAAGAATAATGTCGCGAAGCTGAGAAAGGACATGGGAAAGTGGTGTGAGTTTCATAAGAGCTCCACTCACACCACAAATAAGTGGCCAAGCAATCACTGGTGGCCAAGCTAAAGGTTTCAAAATCATATGCATGTTCCGACTCTGAGTCAAAACCCGATAAGGGGAATGACAAAGGGAAGCAGATTGTCGATGCAAAGCCCAATGCCACCGTTGCCACTACGAAGATCCAGAAGGAGGAACTCGAAAATCCAGAGGAGGAGGAGCATTTCTTCCACTCCCAGATGTGGGTAAAGGACTCCCCACTACAGTTCATTGTTGACAGCGAGAGCCAAAAGAACCTCATTTCAGTAGAGGTCGTGAAGCGGCTGGGCTTACTGACCATAACACATCCACAACCGTACACCATCGGGTGGCTTCACCAAGGACGGGATCTTTGCGTGAGCCAGCAGAGTTGCCTTCCATACAACATCAAGCCCTTCATGGATGAGATGTTGTGTGACGTTACTCCCCTTGATGTTTGTGATGTATTATTAGGACAACCATACTTGTGGAAGCAACATGATGTGTATGAATCAAGGCCCCGTGTTGTTATTGTTACTTTGGGAAATAAGTTGTAGAGGATACCAGAGGTAGCACAGCCTACCGCCATCTCTTTGGTTACTGCAAAAAATTGCAGTAAGCTCATTTCCAAAACTGGGAAATTTGTTTTCCTGGTGATACGCCCTCAAGGAAAGAAGAAGATGGTGGCCACGACCTTCATACAAGGACCCTCTGCACGACAGCTACAGATGGACAAGGTCATGGAGGAGTATGAGGACATCTTCACCTCCCCCGCAGGAGTTACTCTGCACTGTCAGGTCAAGCACTCCATCGATCTGACTGTTTTTGGGAAAATTAGTATTTCTAAGAAATGCTAACCCTCTAGGCTTGACAGCTAACCTAGAAACAATAGTTAAAACAATTCACTATTTTTCCTATGAATGACAGATAAGAGAAAGATTATAAAGAGCCAACCTGTAACTTCCACTTGATTCCTCACTTGATCTCTCTCTCCTTTGGTCGATCTCATTACTCCTCCCCGTACTTAACACACTTGGATAGTACCTACACAATTACAGAAACATAGACCCATCAAAGCATAATGATCCATAATTCATAAACATCACAGAATCAAAAATATGATAAACATAAAATTGCATTGAAAGGTTACACAATCATAGGGGAAAAATCTTGAAAAGCTTTATTAATAGAAAGGAGGATTACAACCCATAAGTTTGATCCAGTGCCATCCTCCTAGTTTCAAACCTTCTTCACCTCATGAGCAGCAAGAAATTTCGACATTACAACAATACTTTGCCTCAATACTAAAACCATCAGCACTTCCTTATCACTTAGAAATTTTTAGCCTCTAGATCTCTTGGATGAGGGATCCATTTATAGATGAGTGAAGGAGGTTGAGTCATCAATGAAGATGATGAATGCCTTTCTATTTTTAGGGATTGGTTCCATGAAAGAGGGGAATAGGTGGATGTTTCCTAGTTCCTTTAGTCATCCTTGGGTGAACTCAGAGGAGCAGGTGGCACAGGAGAAACTTCTAGAGGTTTCCATGAGTAACTGATACTTCCAACTCTCCCGGAATTTTTTTCTAAGCTCGACCATCGCACCCTAAAGAGGGCTAAACTGCGATGCATAGCACTTGGATAGTGTGACACCTACTATGCATAGCACCCTAACATAAGGCTTTCTGCAATGATCTCTTTAGAGGCACTTTTTGGATGAATTTTGTGATGGAACCTTTGGGGAATGAGGCATTCAGAGAACTAAGTTTCTTTAGGGCATAAAACAACTATATTAGGGGTTGATGAACCCTAATATCATCGATAGGTGAGTTGGGGTTAATGTGCCCAAATATGTCTATACCAGTTTCCCCCTAAATAATGAGGTCGTATGTAACATCCCTCCCTTAATAATAAATAATAAATAATAAGAACTAATAAAAATAATACAAAAATAATAATTAAAATAAAAAAATATAATAATAATGAATAATAAATAAACCACTTAATAATAAATTAATCATAATAAAAATAATAAATAAATAAAAATGATAAAGTAATAAAAATAAAAATAGGAATAACCAAATAACAAATAAATAAATAAATAAAAAATAGTAATAACCATAATAAAAGAAGGAAATTATCAAAAAAATTAGCATGCCGACACATGGAGGGTGGGCATGTGGCATGCAGACACATGGAGGTGTGCATGTGGTTTCTCTTCCAATGTTTTGTTCTATTTAATGAATGATGAGGAGGATGGAGGGGGTTCGATCATTCTGAGGTTCTATCTTCATTCTCTTGGGAGAATACTAAGACTTAGGAATACTGGCAGTAGTCGTTGATTGAGGGCTCGGGGGTGGCCAGTTGTAACAGAATCCTGCACAATTGAGCATACGGTTGGGAGGAGAGTCGTCCCCAAATCTTGTGGTCACTTCGCAGCCGGTAAGTACAGGTATAATTTCGTTGAAAGAATTGTTTTCCTTTTGACATTAATTTTAGTTTTACTTGTGCTGTTACATATGGTATCAGAGCAAGTTTAATCCTTAGGGCCTATGGGCATCTGGAAATTTACTTTGTTGGAATTTTTAACTAGACTGATTTTTAAGTTACAGGTTGATTACTTCCAGGAGGCGACATATTTTTGTAAATTGGTAAATTATTCAATTTTCAGTATATTTAGGCTAGTCACTTTGTTTTCAGTGTTGCTTCCTGATTTAAAATCTGTAACTGATGCCGTAAAAACGCGTTCCAGTGATTTAGCCGGTAGTTATATGATCTTTTGACTGAAATTTCATTTGCATAGAATTTCACGTTACTTATATTCTAGAGCTTTTTGTTTTCTTTTTAAGAATTATATTTAGGATTTCTTATTAAAAATCTTGTTGAAAATATTCCATGTCTGGGTTTTTGGGGTTTGTGGGTAATCACTGTTCTTTCAATTCCTCATCGGTGAAAGTGCTGAGCGGACCTGCTATATTTTTGAGGGTCTGAAGTTTTTCTATTTCTTTTTTTTGTTCAGTTAGAATGCCATTTATTCATGTTCATTGGGATTTTTGTCTGTCGTAATGTTCCGGTTGTATTGCTAAAATTTTCGTTTTAAATCTGAACTCTGTATTTCTAAAGCTGGGTTAGAGATGATCTGTATTCTCATCTCTAATGCCGAGATAGAGATACTTTAGATTTGTACTCTGTCCCTATATTCAGTATTTCTAATGTTGATCTGCTGGTCTATGTACCAAATATCTCTAAAACAGAGTTGGGAATATTGTAATTATTTACTTGTATCTCTGACGCTAAGCTGGGGATTTAATAAATATGTATTTAGCATTGCTGATATTTTAAATTTGTATCCTGCATCTCTAATGCTGAGCTGGGCATATTTAAAATCTTTACTTTGCATCTATAATTCTGGGTTGTGGATGATTTAAATCTACCTTTCTAATGCTTAGATGTGGATATTGTTAATCTGTACCATGTCGCTAATGCTGATATATGGATGTTTTTCTAATGTTGAGTTGTACTTATTCTAAATCTGTGCTCTCCATCACTAAAGCTGAGTTGTTATTTTAAATACCTAGGCTGCGTCTCTAATACGAATTGTGGTTATTTTAAATATGTATCACTAAATCTGAGCAGGGGATATTTAAAATCTTTACTCCGAATTTCTACCGGGTTGTAGATGTTTAACTCTACTCTGTACCTCTTCTGAGTTGAGATTATTGCAAGTATGTTCTCTGTATCTTTGCTGTTGAGATATTCTAAATCTGTACTATTTGCGCTGCTGCTGAGATATTTGAAGTCTATTTAGTATCTCTCCTGCTGAATCCCATCGTTTCTCCGTTGTGTATTGTTATAGTTTAGTACATGATTCATCGTTAGTCGTGCTTCAAGTTTGGGGTTTTGTGTAGGTAATAAATTCTTACAAAGGTCTTTTTAGCATTGCAATGCGGTAGCAATGCCACATCTCAAATCTAAACAACGGAACCTGGGGATGCAGTTTGTCGGTTGACATTGCAGACTCACCTAAATCAGAGCTTTTCGAAGCATGCACTTTGCATTTCTGATACAATTCGATTTATAACTTTGTAAGTTTATTCTGCTAATGTTGTTACATATGTTATACCAAATTTGCTGATCTAAACATCAATACAACTTTTATACTGTCATAACAAAATTTTAACCGTATTTCTTTCTTTTTAACACATGACATGAAAATAGTAACTGAATGTGATTAAAAAGGAAAATGTCATTTTTTTGTGTTAAATTCCATAGGATTGATGGTAATCTTGTAATAGGAAAAAGATTCTTTAGTCACGAGACTCGAAGCACTTCTTCGACTTTTGGTGGATATTGAACCACATCTCCGTGATTGATAGAATCTAGACCATTAATACTCCTTATCTTGCATTCAATGATCATTTGAAAGATGAATTAGTGGATGGATTGGATCATCT
>APFE030355834.1:440198-460384 GCA_000404065.3 Pinus taeda
TGTCTATAGGCATTTACCAACTATTTAATTTATATATCTAGGCTAGCCTTAGTAGTAGTTACAATCAAAAATTGAGATTTATCTCAAAAGTTGTTATATCATTTTTGCACTTTTAATTAAATTAATTAATTAAAAAATAATATCATATAAACATGAGTTATGGTTTTTTGGACATCTAGTATTAGCAAACCATGGTATTCTAACAAAGAGTATTTACAAGTTAAAAACATCCATGATAAAGTGGCATGAATCTCCATGGTTAAGAATCTTGTTGTATGTTTTTTAAATGTATATACATTTATCCCGTATATGAGGATGATTTTTCACTGTGTGAATTAATGAAAATACTTGTTCACAAGGGGCTAGGAACAACTACCAATAATTAAGTAGAAGCCTACACACTTATACGAGGTCTCCACTTGCTAGCAGAAAGAGTTATTAAGAAATCATTATCATGGGGGACTCTAGAATCCTTATAAACCTTCTTATCAGTATCTCCCTTCCACTGAATTTCAAGATTCAAACTATCATCAAAAAGGATATATCAAGCTCTTGAAAGGTTCAAAACCAAATTTTCTTCCCTTTTTATCATCATAATAATTATAAGGTTGATCATCTCATAAACAAGGGAACCCTCATAGCAAAAGAAGTGTTGAAGTGTGGGGAGGATATCTTCATCACTCTTATCCACTAAAATCTCCGTGAATAATTCCATTCACAAGGTACAAGCCATCCTGGGCACCATGCGCAAGGATCAAGGAGTGGACCAATCCTTGCTTGGATATGAGTTCAAGGCTCAATCAAAAGGAGGCAAGCCCATTATTGTACATGTTGAGGGAGAATGTGAAAGCAACATCCCCTGGTCCTTTACCCCATATGACTTAAATGTTGAAGGGACCTAGAGAGGGAAAAGTGTCAATTTAAACCTATCAACTTTAACTCGAAGTGAATATGGGATGAGGGATTTGTAAGTCGACATTCAATCTATATTCAATGTTGTATACATGGAGAACATAGTTAAAAAGCAAAGAGTCTTCACAAATCATGTCATTTCTCTTGGCCTAGGTTCTTTTTTCTCGGCACGCTTTGGATTGATGATGTTATCTTGAAATTATAGGCTCATATCAGCTTGAATCCCCATGAGCCTAAGTGAGAGAATGAGTTTGTGAATTGTTCTTATTGAGGGGAGGCATTAGGATCTAAGAAAATTAGCTCGGTGTTCCTCACTGCCTTAATTTGGTCTACTTTAAGGTATTACCACTTTACTAAGCCTCAGCATTTAGTTGTCTTTCTGAAATTTCTCATCTACTTGGGCTGTTGGGGAGCTTGGGAATTTTGTCTCCTCTATTAATTGGATGGCTCACTAGGGTTATTTTATGTTCTATGTGTCATGTGCAACCTTAGTGTTGAGGGGCTCTATTCCCTCTCTTCTCAATTGGGAAATGCCACTATGAAGTTGGGGCGGCTTATCGAGCCAACTATCTAGGGAGTTAGTTTGGGTCATTTACAAGGTGAAGTAGCCCCTATCACCCAGGACTTCTAGGTGTTTTTCTTTGCATAGGTTGTGTCTTCCCTAGGCAATTTCTTGTTTCGTGGATTGTTGTTTCAAGGCACCATGTTTCAAGGTCTCAAGGAGACCATTCAAACCATGTAGGGGAACATCAAGCAGGGCATGAAGAACCAACAATTTAATGTTGGTTCCTTCACCACTATGCCAGAGGTAATTATTGAGCTACAGGTGAGGGTTATCATAATGGAGGATAAGTTGGTGCAACTCAAATAGATGATGGAGGAACTAAATTGCATGACCAATTAGGATGTGGCTAACTTTGATGGTATATTGTTAGGTCCATATAATACTAGTGTATCCCCCTTATTATTATTGTTAGTGTAGCCCCATACCATTATTTTTGTGCCCATGTATCCCCCACGTTGTTATTGTTGTGCCCTATAGAATCCCACTATTGTTATTGTTGTGCCCTCACATTATTATTGTTATGTAGGCTCTGACTATAGTGTGACCCCTTAGACTCCTATATATACCAAGGAGGTTATGTGATGTAAAGGAGGTTTCTTCCTCGAAGAGGTTATTTCTCAAGTTGTTGATCTATCTTTCCTTCTATTTTGTGAGTTGTTTGCATAACATTTGGTATCAGAGCTTTGGATTATAGGGTTTTGCTGCTTCAAACAGGTCATCTTGGTATTTTCACTATATCATTTTTTCTACAAGGCTTCAGAAGCTAAAATTTCAACCACATGGAGTAGAAATCATGTTGAAATTGGTGTAGAAATTTCAAATATTGGTTCGCTATATTTTATGAGATATGATCTAAATAAGTTAGAGTTTTTTCAAGCTTTAGAATTCAATCTCAAACATGTGACCTAGGGAAAATCGGCATAACTTTCTTTCTGAGCATCAGATTTGAATTTAGTAAAAAGTGAATGAAATTGTATGGACCTTGGTTCTTTTGTATCATTTTCAAGGTCGAAGGTCAAAACAGTGACATGTGGCATTCTGTACACGTTACATCTATTGAACTAGTCTATAATCATGCCATTGTGGGAGGTTGGGCATAACTCTTTCTTGAAGAATCCAATCTCGGTCTGACTTATGGGGTTGGAAAGAATACTTAGAGGTCTACCATAGAACGAAATTTCAGACCTTGGAGATCTGAAATTACAGAGATACAAAAGTTTCAATATCAAGTTCCTAAAAAGAAAGAAAAAGGTGTTTGTGTGTGTGTGTGTTTTTCATATCTTTTGTTTGAAATTTTAGTTTGAAGTGATTCAAAGGGAATTATCAAGCATATATATCATTTTTTGATTTCAAAATTCCTCAACAAACACAACTATTAAGCAATTAGAAATCACTTCTATGATGCATGAAGAAGAGAAAGAAAGACAACATGATATATCAAAATTACGAGACCAAGTGCAACAAATTTAGCTCTCACAAAAAGTAAAAAAAAAAATGAATTGGAAGCCATGATAAATATTAAGATAGATGTTATGAAAAGGGACATGGGAGTTTTGAATTATGATTTAAAAGCAAACATGGAAGCAATGATGAACGTCAAGATAGAAGGGTTGAAGGAAGGTTTTTCAAAGTTGCTAGAAGAAAGGCTTCCCAACGGTGACAAGGTAATCCATGAAAATCATGCTGAGGACAAAAATAATATGAATTATGATTTTAGAGACTCCAATGTTGGGTTTAAGAACCACCACATTCCAAATATTGATTAGTTTGGTGACAATGATCCAGTAACATGGATACTATAGATGGAAGAACATTTCAATATTCATGATGTGCAACACGCAGAAAATGTATGCATTGCATCTTTACATTTAGAAACGAATCATTTTGTATGGTATCAACGGATTTGTTCTCTTGAACCACTTTTCACTTGGTCAATTTCTACGGAGTAAATGTTAGCACATTATGAGGATACAAAGAGAAACACATTATTTAGCCAATTGATAAATATCAAACAAAAGGGTTCAATCATGGAGCACATTAAGGACTTCCAAAAATTAAATATCATGGTAACTGATATTCCAAAGGAGCATAGGATTAATGTCTTCATTGGGACTTTAAAGGGTAACATCCAACATGAGGTTTGCATTTGGGAACTTGATTCATTGGAGAAGGAATTGAGCATGGCAAGAAAAGTTGAAAGAAAAATTATGGCAACAAGGAAGCCTACCACTTAAAACTATACGGATGGAAGTGTTCTTTCTCCTAGCCTTCCAAAACATACAAGGTTAACACCACAAAAATTGGAGGAAAAAGGAGAAAAGGTGATTTCTTACAGCTTTGACAGAAAATACACAAAAGGTCATAAGTGTGTTGAGAAGAAATTATTAAACATAAATTGTGAAGAGGAATAAAAGGAACAAGAAACATCAAAAGAGGAGGATATACACCAGGAACAAACCCAAAGAAAGAAGAAATGATCCAACCATATCTTGTAATGCATTGGCAGGAATTACCACTCCTCAAACTCTCAAGATAGAAGGATATATCAAGAAGAAAAAGGTAATAGTGTTGATTGATTTGAGTAGTACCCATAATTTTATTCATTGTAAGATAACCAAGGAATTGAATTGCTTCCTATATCCTGAAGAAAAATTAACCATAGAGAATTATCTATATACCGAGAGGAACAATAAAAAATAATCACAACAACAATAATAAAACATACACAATGCACAGAATATTTTCCCTAGGAAAACCACAACTCCGAGGAAAAAACCACCCTAATGAAATTTCATTAGCCTTGGCCAAAACCCTATCAAACCAGGCCAAGTGAGCCTTGACAGCTCACCTCACTGGCCTCACATACAATGAAGTCATCCTAGCCTTTTATAGGGTCCATTACATGCAATACCATGGCCAGAAAACCATGGGTACATAATACCATGTGCCCCAAAACCACCATTGTTTAACCTGGTCAACCTTGACTCTAATCCCGAGTCAATTTTACCTAACATTCCCCCTCTTAAACTTGACTTGGGGTTCCTTGACTAAATCTATCCAACCTTTGCAAGTGAGTCAGCCCAGCCCTACTCACTCTGGCCCTTACCCCGCTGAAATTCTATACCTGGGGTATCAGTTAACCTGACATACACCCTATCATCTAGGTCTAATTCAGATTTTACCAATTATTAACAAGGGTTACGCATGCCTTACTAGGTCTTAGAGAAATATGCCCATTTACATGCAATAATTGACTCCATTATAATAATAAATAATAATTTTTTTTCTTTTTCTTTAATTCATTGTTGTTGTTGTCCTGATATTCTGACCCATCCTCTCTCGCTTTAACATACTTGATGCTCCCCTCCATTGTTTCATTTACTTTATGACCCTATCACAATTCCCAATGTTATAGACATTGATGCTTGTTGATTTTCACTATTATGCACTACCCTTGCACATTGTATGATTAAGACACAGAGGAAAACATCAACATTACCACTATCTTTATACAATAATATGGAACATAGATACATGTGGTCAACTCAATCACCTCGCCCTCATTCTCATCCTCAAGCATGCTCTTTTCGATGCAACCACAATGAGTGCTCATATTTAGTCAATCCTTTTTCTTCACACCCATTACTCTCGCAGAAATCCTTTGTCAGAATTTCCACCGGATTTACTCTCCTTCATGTTCTCCCCAGTGTACTTTCAAGGGTTTCGGCAATACCAATTATTGAGAAAATCCAACAAGATTCTGCCACAGGTTCTTCGCATGGATTCCTACGTTACAACCATTGTCATTACGCCACAAGCTCCATGCCTTTATTTTCCTCATGGCATTGGTCAATACCTCAACTACTTCAAACTTCATCCCATCGGCTCTCTTGCCACTGGTTCGAAAAATTGAACATCACATCAATTAATTTCTCTCTTGTCGCAGCTCCATATTATCGCTTTTCATGATCTCAACCACAAGGACCCATTCCACCCTGAATTTTTCTATGTCATCAAGGAATGCGATGTTCAGCAAATCCTTGGCCCTGTCCCTACATGTCTCATAGCATCCAAGCAAGGATTCCCATGCAACTATATATGGTGCCTTAATTTTTCCAACGAGCCATGGATCTCACCCAAGTAACCACTTATTTCTTATCACCTTCACTTGGGTTGAGGTGCTTGGTAGCCACCTCTCTTCTCCTTCGAAACATTTTTTATCACAAATCTGACAGAAATCTTTCTGGGTATTCATTGATGCTCACCAGATGTCCCCCATGACCTATGCCCTTGATCAAGCCTAATCCCTCACAAGACTCTCGATTAAGGGCCAAAGAAGCTTCCCTATCCACGGAGGCCATCCATACATTGTCCTAATGGTCATCATTACCAACAATTGGATCGCCTAGACTACTCCTTTTCATGTGCAATCGTTTCTCTCCAACAAGCCGAACACTCAAGCCAACCACTCCATTTCACGAGGGCTTCTTTGCAAGGTTTCTTGGCATCCTCTAATTGGCCCTACGTAAAGACTTTTATCAACTCTACAACAATGGGTTTTAGTGCTAATGACAGTGTGCCTTCGACATGGGAATCATTATTCTATCTATAGTACATCGACCAACACTGGTATCAAAGTCATGCCTCCCATTTATTCATGCTACCTTTTCTCGTGGAATGGATACAGTTTCCATATCTTCTAACCATTATGTTCTAGATCCAAATCTGCATCAGCAAATCAGATCCCCTTCGAGGCCAAATAACCCTTAGCAATAAAAGCGTCATTTTGAAGCCAAAACACAACCTTCAGCTTTGATACCAAATGAAGAAAATTTAACCGGAGAGCATTAACTATTTACTGAGAGGAACAATAAAAAAATAACCACAACAAAAATAATAAAGCATACACAATGCATAAAATATTTTCCCTGGGAAAACCCCAACTCCGGGGAAAAACCCACCCTAATGAAATTTCATTAGCCTCAACCAAAACCCTGCCGAACCCGTTCAAGCGAGTCTTCACTGCTCACCTCCCTAACCTCATATACAATGAAGTCTTCCTAGCCTTTTATAGGCTCCATTACATGCAATACCATGGGCAGAAAACCATGGGTACATAAGAACATGTGCCCCAAAACTACCATTGTCTAACCTTATTAACCTTGACTCTAATCTCGAGTCAATTTTACCTAACATATCCAACACCAGAGTGTCAACTGATGGTTGCAAATGGAGCAACTATAAATTCTCCAGAAAGTGCCATAACATCAAGCTAACCATGGGGGAATATGTATTGAATAGTCCAATGCTTTTCATTCCAATGGGTGGTGTTGATGTTGTACTAAGTTCTAATGGTTACAATTTTTTAGGACGATAACTTTTAATTTTCAAGAATTTTTCTTGAAATTTTTTTGGGAAGGAAAGGAAGTTGACTTAAGGGGTATCACAAGAAAAACAAGAAAGATAATCATCTCTAATGACATGAAAAATATCCTAAAGAAAGAACCACGGGGAGTAATTTCATAATTATGCTCACTACAGGTTTAAACATCGAAATCATCTATTTCTCTAGAACGCCAAAAAGTCTTGGACAATCATTCCAAGGTATTTGAGACTCCCAAAGGCCTCCCACCTCTTCGTGATCATAAACATGCTATTCGTTTGATTCCATGAAGTGTTCCTCCAAACATTAGACCTTACAGATATCCATATGTCCAAAAGAGTGAAATTGAACGTATGGTTGCAGAAATGCTAGAGGTCGATATAATTCAACCTAGTCAAAGTTCTTTCTCTACTCCAGTAGTTTTGGTGCAAAAGAAGAATGGATCAAGTGTATGTGTCCACATTATAGGGAGTTCAATAAGATCACTATTAAAGATAAATTTCCCATTCCTATCATTGATGAATTATTGGATGAATTACTAAGAGAATTTTACTTTAACAAGTTGTATCTTCATATGGATATCATCAAATTATAATGAAGACTGAAGACATTCTGAAAATAACATTTAAAACTCATGAGGGTCATTATGATTTTTTGGTCATGCCTTTTGGCCTTACTAATTTACCTTCCACATTTCAAGGTTTGATGAATTCCATTTTCAAACCCTTCCTTAGAAAATTTGTGTTAGTATTTTTTTATGATATACTAATCTACATCAAGACTTTGAAGGATCATGTTCAACATGTTGACAAGCTGCTCAAACTATTGGAGGAGAAACAATTATATGCAAAAGCATCCAAATGTTTCTTTGGAGTACAGGAGGTGGAATATTTGGGCCATATTGTATCTCATGAGGGTGTTAAGGCAAACCCTAACAAAATGAAAGCCATTAAGGAATGGATAATCCCCACAACCATAAAGCATCTTCGAGGATTTCTCAAGTTGATGGGGTATTATCACAATTTTTTTAAGAATTATGGGAGAATAGCAGCTCCTCTCACAACATTATTGAAGAAAGATGCATGTTCTTGGAATCCAAAATCAAATATTGCCTTTGAACACCTTAAAGAGGTAATGTGTCAAACACCGGTCTTAGCTACACTAGACTTCACAAAAAACTTTATTGTGGAATGTGATGCCTCAGGAAATGGAATTGGTGTTTTTTTAATGCAAGAAGGAAGACCCATTTATTTTGAAATTTATCCAAACAAATGAAAATATTCACACAAACCTATTTATGAGAAGGAAATGTTGGCAATACTACATGCACTAAAGCAATGGCGACCTTGCCTAATGGGAAGACACTTCAAGGTCAAAACAGATCATGATAGTCTTAAATACTTTTTGGAACAAATATTATCTTCAAAAGAGCAACAAAAATGGGTCACAAAGATGTTGGGTTATGACTTTGAAATCATCGACAAAAAAGGGAAACATAATGTTGTTGCATATGCACTCTAAAGAAAGGTTGAAGATGTGGAAGCATTACTTTGTGTCATTTCAATTATCCAACTTGATTGGATAACCAAAGCAAGGGATGAATAGAATAATGACAAAGAGGTGAGGGCACTCATTCAAAAGTTGCAGCAAGATCCCAGTACATTTGATGCATTTAGCTGGAAAAATGATACAATATGGTACAAAGATCACTTATATCTTTGTAAAAATTCCCAACTCAAGCAAAAGATTATTTTGGAATTGTGCACTCCCCCCTTAAGAGGGAACTCAGGATTTTAGAGAAACTTACTCCAAGGCCAAGAAGGAATTTTTTGGGATGGCCTTAAATATGATATTCAAAATTTTGTGGCAGAATGTTTGCTTTGCCAACAAAACAAAGTCGATGCAATTAATACCCTAGGTCTGTTACAAAATTTAGCCATTTCAAGTCAGTGTTGGGAGGAGGCCTGAATGGATTTTATCATAATTTTACCCTTGAAGTTTGAAGGAAAGAGTGTCATCATGGTGGTAATTGATATACTTACCAAGTATGCACACTTTTGTGCATTATCCCATCCTTTTAAAGAAAGTACAGTTGTTACTACATTTATGGAAATAATTCAAAAGCTACATGGAAGCCCAAAGATTATTGTAAGTGACAGATATCTTGTTTTCACTGGAAATTTTTGGACGAAATTATTTTCTTGTCTTGTTACACAATTAGCTCATATCTCACCTTATCGTCCTTAATCTGACGTGCAAACTCAGATAGTGAAAAAATGTTTAGAAGGATATATTCATTGATTTGTATATGATAAATAAACATAATGGGTCAAGTGGTTATCTCTAGCTGAATGTCAATATAACAATGATCCAAGGGATCAATAAAGTGCTCCAAATTCAGATTGTTCAAAAGTGCTCGAAACTAGTGCCAAAGCGTAGAGCTCGCTGACCTTAATACAACACAATTTGAATCGCTCAAAACCAATATCATATGCTCCTGATATCGTGTTCTAATCATTTTCCCAAACAGGTAAAATTTTTGCACGTTGGGTGCAGGACTGCTAACTGGGCAGTTCCTATGATGACTCAGCAGGTTGACTAGACACGCTGACTGTACCTCAGGCCAATGGTAGGCTTCCAAGTGGCCTCATGTGATTGGATAAATTATGGGTGCATCTGATTGGTTGTGGCATATTTTATGTGGACCAATGATGGGTCGCCACATGGCCCAGTCATGGGCTGCCATGTGGCACCCCGGGGTCAACAAAATTTTGGTATGGGTCTATAAGAATTCTGACTGGATTCAAACTCGCGACCTCAAACTTTGCATCACAGTTCCTTACTGCTACACTGCGTGGTGGTTTTTAACAACCATAGCATCGAACTTATATTTAAATTTTAGACGGTTAAGTGTTGGCAAAAGGGGTCGGGGGTAAGACCCTAGCCCCTAGTCACTACACAACCCATGATACCGCAGGCGAAGAAACCAAGGGCTCGGATTTTAGCCCCATCCCAAGGTCTTACCATGTGTCATGTAACTAGAGGCGGAAGAAAGCAGGGTGCTTAGAGAAAAGTGCGAGGAGGGGGCTAGTCCCAGGGTCATATTTCGATCACAGGACCACAGTGCCAAAGTCGAAGGCACCAGGAAGAAGGTGGTCCAGCAAGGGGGCTAGCCCCAAGGTCATATGCCGACCACAAAACCCAGTGCCTAAGTTTAATGGGGCTCAGCAAGAAGGGTGAGCGATTAACCCAACCCTTGGACCAGTGGCACCCACATGACCATCACCCCATGTTTACGGGCTTAAATAGTAAGGGAAGGCATTAAGGACCAACCCTTGGCCCTATGTGGCCCATATGACCCAGTTTTTCCGCTCATGGGGGTCATTGGGAATTTAAACGAACCAACAAAATGAACCCGAACCAGCAAGAATTTTGTCAGTGCCAGGCAAAAATGTCACTTGGTGGTTCCAAAAAAGGCACAATTCGTAGAACAATTAGTAAGAGAGTCTAGTTTGTAGAGCAGTTAGCAGAAAAACTTCTCTAGAGCATAACTTCTTCAGTTTTTGGCCAAATTGAGCCCAAAAAGATCCCAAATTGGGGATTTAACTATTCTAGAGCCATTAGAGACATAATTTTTACATTCTAAGCATTATAAATTAATCTAAACACAAATTTGATCACTTAATGAAAGGGGCCCGACATTGGAGGATGGACTAAGAGATGTAGCCCAAGAGAGGTTGAACTCCTTTATCATTTTTTTGTCTTGTGTTTATGTATATGGTATATTTATCTTTGTTTCTATGTTGTTAACTAAATTTTAAAACATTATTTTAATTATTATTTTTAAAGCGACATGGCCTAAAAAAAAAAAAAAAAAAAATAATATTTGCATATTTTCCTATCACCTTCAAGTTTGTATAACATATCAGCTTTGGTTTCAGAGCTCAATGTTATTTTGAAGGTTTCATTTTGTTTGCAAGTGTTTTCTGATGCTTACAAATTTGAAGTTCAAAATAGGAGAAGGAAAACTTGTGGATCCAAGGTCTCAAATTGTTTCAAGGAGAACACACATATCTCAAGATTCACCAATCAAGGCACATGAAGAAGGTCATGAAGGGATGTCTGAAGATGAGAGAACTTTCAAAAAAATATTTCTTTGAAATGTTTGAAATGGTGAAAGTTCCTTATGAGGAGTGGAACTCAAGGTTGCAAGGAGAGAGCTCAAAACCTCCAAAAGGAAATGGAAGAAATGGAGACAAACCTCCAAAAGGGAATGAAGGGGATGGTGACAAGCCACCACCTTCAACTCCATCCTCATCCTCATATTCTTCTACTTCTACCCCTTCACAAACACCTCCAAATTCTCCAAAGGGACATGGTAAAACTCCTTTGTTAAAACTTGACATAAAGTTTGAATTGCATATGTATGATGGAGAGGTAAATGTTGAGAAATTAGATAATTGGGTTCATCAGATTGAAGTATATTGCAGGATACAAAAAATCAATGATGATGCAACCAAAATTCAGCTTGCTTCTCTTAGGTTGGAAAGTGAAAAACTCATTTGGTGGGAGGCCAAAACTCAAGAGGACATGAAGAAAAGTGGTAAGTTTTTATCCTCTTGGAATGATTTTGTTGTAGCAATAAGAAAATAATTTTATCCATTAGCATACATGTAAAAATATATAATGGATTGGCAAAACTTTAGGCAAACTAAGGGTCAAAGTGTTCAAAGCTATACTCAAGAATTTAGGAAAAGAGCTTTGATTTTAGGTATAGATTTATCCTCTCAAGGCACTCTACTAAAATACATTGGAGGTTTACATAGTTATTTGAGACACACAATTCTCATGTCTAACCCTATAAAACTAGATGAAGTTTGTGTACAGGCAACTCATTTAGAAGCAAGAGGGAATAATGTTTTTGAAGAAACTAGTGAGAAGTCATTAGTATGGAGAAAAATGAAAGAGGAAGTTCAAAGGAAAGGATAAAAAAAATGCTTCAATCAAGAAGGAGGGAGAAAAAATCAGATGTCAACACTATTCAAAAGAAGGCCATGATGAAGACCATTGTTTTAAACTTCATCCTGAGATGAGATCCAAAAAGTTTAATGACAAGGAGAAATAAAATATTGTTGCAACTACACAACAAGATCTAGAATCTGATTCTGAAGATGAAAAAAAATAACAGCCATGGGATTGAAAGCTAAGGATTCTATTGGAAGTATTGGTTATTCTAGCAAGCCCATTGAAACTCAAAATGAAAGATAATGAATAGAGTTTTTCCATAGTATATTCATCACAAAACATAACGAAGTATATAATTTGTTTGATAGTGGATCACAAGCAAACCTTATTTCAAAATACATTGTCAAGAAACTAAATTTGGAAATCATTCCTCATCCTAAACCTTATCCTTTGGGTTGGGTATGTGACAATGCCAAATTGCAAGTGACAAGAAAATGTATACTTAAATTTTCCATCGCTGCAAATTTTATTGATGAGGTAGAACTTGATGTAGTACCACTTGACATATGCGGGATTATTTTGGGAAGCCCATACTTATATGATAGGAAAGCCATCTTTCATCACCATGAGAACAAGAATAATTTTTTTTTAAATGGGATTGAGTATATTGTTAGATCATATCGCAAGAAGTTGAATTTGTCTCTTATGAATGATGTACAAATGAAGAGGTTTGTAAATGCTAGTCAAAATTTTGCATTGTTAATGATTAAACACAAAGATGTTGAGGAATAAGAAGCCTTCCAAGGATGTGATGCAAGATTAAAATTTGATTTAGTTGAGGTTTTTAACACATGCGATATGATGTTTCAGGAGTTTGACATGTTTCCTTCTAAAAGAGGAAAACAACGTGAAGTTCAATTGCAGTAGGATGCATCATTTTTGAACAATGGTATGAACAAGATGTCAGTGTTAGAGAATGCATGGATCAAGAAGTAGATGCAAGATATACTTGAAAAAGGGAACATTCGTTTAGTACATCCTCTTTTGGGTCTCCTAATGTTTTGGATTTGAAGAAGGATAGTGCATGGAAATGGAGATCACATTTGGTGACGAGTCAAGCCAAGTACAAGGCTAGACATGATAAGCATCATGTTGGTCACAATTTTCAGGTTGGAGATGAAGTAAGGCTTTGCATCAACAAAGAAAATCTTCAAGGTGAAAAGAACTTGAAATTGGGTGATCCTCCTTTGATTGAAGATCAAGAAGAGATTATTCAGGTTATTTCAATAGAAATTTTCTCTCCTAAATATCTTAAAGAATTGCAACAAGATCCTATCCTTGATAGAAAATCAAGAACGTCAAGAAGAAGGAAAAGGAAGCACCTTCATATGGGTCTCAAAGGTAAAAATCCAAGAAAATCCAAATGGATTGAGATTTTCATGGTGAGGGAATTGTACCCTCATATGTTTCTTGATTGAAAATAGTCTTTTGGAGGTCCAAAAGTTTATAGTGGGAGGAGTGATCCAAGGGATCTGTAAAGTGCTCAAAATTCAAAATGTTCAAAAGTACTAGAAAGTAGTTCCAAATCGTAGATCTCATCAACCTAAATCCAACACAACTTGAATCACTCAAAACTGATATCGTATGCTCCCGATATCGCTTTCTGATCATTTTCCCAAACATGTAAAAATTTTGCAGGTTGGGTGTAGGACTACTCACTCGAAAGTTTGCATAATGACTCAGCAGGATGACTGGACAAGCTAATTATATCTTGGGCCAATGGAAGGCTTCCAAGTGGCCTCATGTGATTGGTTGAATTATGGGCACATTTGATTGGTTGTGGCATATTTTATGTGGACCAATGATGGTTCGCCACGTGGCCCAGTCATGGGTTGCCACATGGCACCCCTAGGGTCAACAAAATTTTGGTATGGGTCAATCAGAGACCTGAATGGATTTGAAGTCATGACCTCAAACTTTGCAGCACAACACTTTACCGCTACTTTACGTGGTGGTTCTTAACAACCATAGCATCGAGCTTATATTTAATGTTTACGTGGTTAAGTGTTAGGGGAAGGGGTTGGGGCTAAGCCCCTAGTCGCTACACAACCCACGAGACCGCAAGTAGAGATACCAAGGGCTCAGTGCTTAGCCCCAGCCCAAGGTCTTACCATATCTCATGTAACCGGAGGTGAAACAGAGCAGGGTGCTTGGCAACAAGTGCGAGGAGGGGGCCAGCCCCAAAGTCATATGTCAATCATAGTACCCAGCGCCAAAGTTTAATGGGGCCTGATGGGAAGGGAAGTTGATTAGCCTAGCCCTTGGACCTGTGGCACCCACGTGACCATGACCCCATGTTTAGGATCTTAACCAGTGGGGATGGGCGCTAAGTCCCAACCCTCGACCTTATGTGGCCCATATGACCCAATGTTTCCGCTCATGGGTGTCATTGAGTATTTAAACGAACCAACAAAATGCACCAGAAACAGCGGGAATGTTGTTGGTGCCAGCCAAAAATGTTGCTTCGCAGTTCTGGAAAAGGCACAATTCATAGAACAGTTAACAAGAGAGTCCATTTTATAGAGCAGTTAGCAGAACAACTTCTCTAGATCATAACTTCTTCAGTTTTTGGCCAAATTGAGCCTAACAGGAGCCTAGCTTGTGGTTTTTGAGTGTTATGGAGCCATTTGAGACATAGTTTTTATATTTTAAGCATTTTAAATACATGTAAACACAAATTTGAGCACTTAATGAAAGAGGCCCAACCTTGGAAGTTGGACGAGGAGATATAGCCTAGGAGAGGGATGAACTCCTTTATCATTTTGTTGTCTTGTGTTTCTGTATATGGTATATTTGTCTCTATTTTTATGTTGTTAACTAAGTTTTTAAACCATTATTTTATGTGCTTTTGCAAAGTGATCCATTTCCTAAAAGACATAAAATTTTACTTGCATATTTTCCTATCACCTTCAAGTTTGTATAAGAGATCAGTTTTGGTATTAGATCTCAAGGTTATTTTGAAGGACTCATTTTGCTTGCAAGTGTTTTCTTATGCTTACAAGGTTGAAGCTCAAAGAGGACAAGGAGAGATTGTGGAGCTAAGGTCTCAAATTGTTTCAAGGAGAACACACATATCTCAAACTTCACCAATCATGGCACATGAAGAAGATCATGGAGGGATGTCTGAAGATGAGAGAAATTTCAGAAAAGATTTCTTTGAAAATCTGAAATGGTGAAAATTATTTAAGAGGAAAGGAACACAAGGTTGCAAGGGAAGATCTCAAAACCTCCAAAGGGGAATGTAGGAAATGGAGACAAAACTCCAAAATGGAATGGAGGGGATGGTGGCAAACCACCACCTTCACCTCCATCCTCATCCTCATCTTCTTCTACTTCCACCCCTTCACAAACACCTTCAAATTCTCCAAAGGGACATGGTAAAACTCCTTTGTTAAAGCTTGACATAAATTTTGAAATGTCTATGTATGATGGAGATTTAAATGCTAGGAAATTAGATAATTGGGTTTGTCGTATTGAATTATATTATAGGATACAAAGAACCAAGGATGATGCAACCAAAATTCAGCTTGTTTCTCTTAGGTTGGAAAGTGCAACACTCATTTGGTGGGAGGCCAAAACTCAAGAGGACATGAAGAAAATGGTAAGGTTTTATCCTCTTGGAATGATTTTGTTGTAGAAATAAGAAAACAATTTTATCCTTAGCATACACGCAAAAATTTATAATGGATTGGTAAAACGTTTGGCAAGCTAAGGGTCAAAGTGTTAAAAGCTATACTCAAGAATTTAGGAAAAGAGCTTTTATTTTAGGTATAGATTTATCCTCTCAAGACACTCTACATAACTACATTGGGGGTTTACATAGTTATTTGAGACACACAATTCTCATGTTTAACCCTACAGAACTAGATGAAGTTTGTGTACAGGTAACTCATTTAGAAGCAAGAGGGAAGAATGTTTCTAAAGAAACTAGTGAGAAGTCATTTAAGTCTGGAGACAAAGGAAAGGGGAAGTTCAAAGGAAATCATAAAAAGAATGCTTCAATCAAGAAGGAGGGAGAAAAGATCACATGTAGAAATTGTTCAAAAGAAATCCATGATGAAAACCACTATTGGAAATTTCATCCAAAGATGAGACCCAAAAAGTTTAATAACAAGGAAAAAAAAAAAGATTGTTGCAACTAGACAACAAGATCTAGGATATGATTCCGGATATGAAACAAAAATTATAGCTATGGGATTGAAAGGTAATGATTCTATTGCAAGTACTAGTTCTTCTAGCAAGCCCATTGAAACTCAAAATGAAAGAGAAGGAATAGATTTTTTCCATATTAGATTCATCACAAAACATAACAAAGTAGATGCTTTCTTTGATAGTGGATCACAAGCAAACCTTACTTCAGAAGACATTGTCAAGAAAATAAATTTGGAAACCATTCCTCATCCTAAACCTTGTCCTTTGGGTTGGGTATGTGACAATGCCAAATTGCAAGTGACAAGAAAATGTATACTTAAATTTTCCATCACTGCAAATTTTATTGAAGAGGTAGAACTTGATGTAGTACCACTTGACATATGTGGGATTGTTTTGGGAATCCCATACTTATATGATAGGAAATCCATATTTCATCACCATGAGAACAAGTATTATTTGTTTAAAAATAGTATTGATTAGATTATTAGAGAACATCACAAGAATTTGAATTTGTCTCTTGTGAATGCTAGACAAATGAAGAGGTTTGTAAATGCTAGTCAGAATTTTACATTATTAATGATTAAACACAAAGATGTTGTGAAATCTGAAGCCTTCCAAGGATGTGATGCAAGATTAAAATTTTATTTAGTTGAGGTTGTTAACACATGTGATAAGATGTTCTAGGAGTTTGACATGTTGCCTTCTAAAAGAGTAAAATAACATGAAGTTCAATTGCAACAAGATGCATCACTTTTAACAATGGTATGAACAATATGTCAATGTTAGAGAATTCATGGATCAAGAAGCAGATGCAAGATCTACTTGACAAAGGGAACATTAGTTCTAGTACATCTTCTTATGGGTCTTTGGCTTTGAAGAAGGATGGTGCATAGCAATGGCAATCACATTTGTTGAAGAGTCAAGCCAATTAAAAGGCTAGACATGATAAGCATCGTTTTGACCACATTTTTTAGGTTGGAGATGAAGTAAGGCTTTGCATCAGCAAAGAAAAGCTTCAAGGTGAAAAGAACTTGAAATTGGGTGAGCCTCCTTTGATTTAAGATCATGGAGAGAATGTTCAGATTCTTTCAATAGAAATTTTCTCTCCTAAATATCTTGAAGAATTGCAACAAGATCTTATCCTTAATAGAAAAACAAGAACTTCAAGAAGAAGGAACAGGAATCACCTTCATATGGGACTCGAAGGTAAAAATACAAGAAAATCCAAATGGATTGAGATTGGAAGGGTGAGGGAACTATACCCTCATCCGTTTGTTGACTGAAAATAGTCTTTTGGAGGTCCAAAATCTTTTAGTGGGGACGAGCGATCCAAGGGATCAGTAAAATGCTCAAAATTCAAAGTGTTCAAAAGTGCTCAAAACCGGTGCCAAAGCATAGATCTCACTGACCTAAATCGAACATAACATGAATCGCTCAAAACCGATAGCTTATGCTCCCGATATCACTTTCTGGTCATTTTCCCAAACATGTAATTTTTTTACAGGTTGGGTGCAGTACTGCTAACTAGGCAGTATGCATGATGACTAGGCAGGCAGATTGGACAAGCCAACTGTATCTCAGGCCAATAGTAAGCTTTCAAGTGGCCTCACGTGATTGGTTGAATTATGGGTGCATTTAATTGGTTGTGGCATATTTTATGTGGATTAATGATGGGTCGCCACGTGGCCCAGTGATGGGCTACTAATTGGCACCCTGGGGGTCGAAAAAATTTTGGTATGGGTTGGCTAGAGGCCCAAATGGATTCGAATTTGTGACCTCAAAATTTTCACCACTGTGCGTTACTACTACACTATGTAGTGGTTCTTAACAACCATAGCATCGAAGTTGTATTTAAATTTTAGGCAGTTAAGTGTTGGGGGAAGGGAGCGAGGCTAAGCCCCTGGCCCCTGGTCACTACACAACCCACGAGACTGTGGGCAGAGTGACCAAAGGCTTGGGGCTTAGCCCCATCCCAAGGTCTTACCATGTGTCATGTAACCAAAGGCGGAACATAGCATGGTGCTTGGCGACAAGTGCAAGGAGGGGGGAAGCCCCAGTGTCATATGTCAACCACAAGACCCAACGCCAGTTTAATAGGTCCTGGTGGGAAGGGTGGGTGGTTATCCCAACTCTTGGACCTGTGGCACCTGTGTCACCATGACCCCATGTTTAGGGGCTTAATTGGCGGGGACAAGCATTAAGGCCCAACCCTCGACCCTATGTGGCCCATATGACCCAGCTTTTCCGCTCATGGGGGTCATTGGGCATTTAAATGCACCAACAAAATGCACCCAAAATGGTGGGAAAGGCACTAGCACCGAGAAAAAAGGTCGCTTGGAAATTCTGGAAAAGGCACAATTCGTAGAACAGTTAGCAGGAGAATCCAATTTGTAGAGAAATTAGCGGAAAAAAAAAAAAATAATAATAATAAATAAATCTCTAGAGCATAACCTCTTCAGTTTTTGGCCAAATTGAGCCCAACAATAGCCCATCTTGAGGTTTTTAATTGTTTTGGAGCCATTGAAGACATAATTTTTACATTCTGAGCATTGTAAATCTATGTAAACACAAATTTGAGCACTTAATGAAAGAGGTCCAACATTGGAAGCTGGACCAGGAGATGTAGCCCAGGAGAGGGGTTAACTCCTTTATCATTTTGTTGTCTTGTGTTTTTGTATATGGTATATTTGTCTCTGTTTTTGTGTTTTTAACTTAGTTTTAGAGCTATTATTTTATGTGCTTTTGCAAAGTGATCCATTGTCTTAAAGACATAAAATTTTACTTGCATATTTTCCTATCACCTTCAAGTTTGTATAACAAATCAAACACTTCCTTCCATAGTACAGCAAAAATGAACCTATTCCTAGCACTTTATGGATATCATCCACCATCCATCACATCAACTTTAAGATAAAATTTTAAGGCTCGAGCAATGGAAGAGCACATCGAGCATCAAAAAAAAGTTCTCCAAGCCTTAAAGGATAACCTCACTCTAGCACAGAATCAAATGAAACAACGAGTAGGTTAGCATCGTAGTGAAATCATTTTTTATTTAGGCCACTCGGTATTTTTACAGCTACAACCATACAAACAAAAGTTCCTCAAGCAATCTCGAAAGGATAATAAATTATAACCCAAGTACTATGGTCCTTACAAGGTGTTACAAAATATTGGTACTATGGCATACAAATTGAATCTTCCTGCATCTTTTTGAGTACACCTATTTTTCCACGTTTCGTTCTTTCATTGATGACAAACACCCAGTTCAAATAATGTTGCTAGAACTTGATGAAGAAGGAAAACTCATATTTGAGTCTGAGGTAGTCATGTAAATAAGAACATAAAAGATACAAAATCAATTAAATTCAAAGTATCTCATTAAGTGGAAGAACTTACCCATTGAAAATTTCACATGGGAGGATGAGAATTTTATACAAAAGCATCCGGAACTACTCAAGCATTGAGAACAACACTTTTTTGAAGGAGAGGGGCATCTTAGGTCCCTATAAAACTAGTATATCCCCCTTTCTGTTATTTTTAGTGTATCCCCCCTATCGTTATTGTTGTGACCATTTTTCCACCATGTTGTTATCATTGCGCCACATAGAAGCCCACTATTGTTATTGTTGTGCCCTTACATTATTATTGTTATTTAGGCTCTGACTATATTGTGACCCCTTAGACTCCTATATATACCAAGGAGGTATTGTCATTTGTATCATCCAAGAATTGTTCATTTATGTGATGTAAAAGAGGTTTCCCCTCGAAGAGGTTGCTTCTCAAGTCATTGATCTATCATTTCTTCTATTTTCTAAGTCGGTTGCATGACATAAATGTCTCAATTGCTTGAAATATATCAACAGTCGAATGGTCAACTTTGAGCATCTAGTTTTAGGGCTAGTTTCCCTTGACGATGGAGCTAAATAATCTCAGTTATTATGTTATGTAATTTTTACATATTTTTGGTAAATACTAGAGATCATATAAGTTAGTAGCTCCATAAGATATTAATGCCCCTATGTTGTAGATCTAACCCAAGAATATTATAGATCTGATATGAAAATATAAGACAATGCAAATAAACCCAGAAATAATATGAAATGATTCTTTATTGATCAAAACCCTTAAGGTAGGGCGACACCATACATT